>PVJO010023777.1:0-25550 GCA_004026905.1 Hystrix cristata | reverse complement strand
AAAAAGGAGATCAAAGATGATATCAGAAAATAGAAAGATATCCCTTGTTCTTAGGTAGACAGAACCAATATTGTGAAAATGGCCATAATCTCAAAATTGTTTCACAGATTTAATGCCATCCCAATTAAAGCCAATATCAGACGTCATGGAATTAGAGCAAACTATCGTAAAATTCATTTGGAACCAAAAAACCTAGAATAGCAAAAGCCTCTGAGCAACAAAAGCAAAGCAGGGGCCATCACAATCCCTGACCTGAAATTATATGACAAAGCTACTGTAATAAAGACAGCATGGTAATGCCAAAAAAATAAAACCAGACCCGAGGGTCAGTGAAACACAACAGAAGATGCAGAAACAAGTCCAAACATTCTCAGCCACCTTAGCTTTGAAAAAGGGGCCAAATACCCTCACTGGAAGAAAGATAGCCTCTTTAACAAATGGTGCTGGAAAATCTGGCTCTCCACATGCCAAAGATTAAAACTAGACCTGTGTCTTTCCCCATGCACTAAGCTAAAATGATCAAAGTGGATCAAAGATCGGAACATGAAAACAGAAACACTAAACCTGCTGGAAGATAGAATAGGTAGAACTCTTGAAGACACAGGTGTAGGTAAAAACTTTATGAGCAAAACCCCAGTTGCAGAGGAAATATCAAAAAGAATCAACTGGGATCTAATCTTACTAAAAAGCTTTTGCACAGCAAAAGAAACCACCAACAGAGAGAAGAGACAACCCACAGAGTGGGAAAAAAATTTTGCCAGCTGTTCCTCCGACAAAGGACTCATATCTAGAATATACAAAGAACTGAAAAAAATCCGACCCCTGGGCTGGGGATTTAGCTCAGTGGTTAGAGTGCTCATAAAGCAAGTGCAAGGCCCTGAGTTCAATCCCCAGCAGCAAAAAAATAAAAAACAAGAAATAAAATAAACAGACCCCCCAAAGTTTAAAGACCCAATCCAAAAGGGCAGCTGAAATAAATAGATCCTTCTCAGATGAAGAAGTAGAAATAGCAAATAAACAAATGAAAAGATGTTCAACATGAATGCTCATTTGAGAGATGCAAATCAAAACAACACTGAGATTGCATCTCACTCCAGAAAGAATGGCTATTATCAAGCAGTCAGCCTATAACAAATGCTGGCGGGGCTGTGGGGCAAAAGGAACCCTTCTCCACCGTTGGAGACTGGTGCAACCACTATGGAAATCAGTGTGGAGATTCCTCAAAAACTAAAACTAGAGGTTCCATTTGATGCAGCCATTCCCCTTCTTGGTATCTTCCCAAAAGAAAAGCATCATTCCACAGCGATATATGCACACCCACGTTCACAGAGGCACAGTTTGTAACAGCTAAATTTTGGAAACAGCCTGAATGCCCATCATCTGATGAATGGATAAAGAAAATGTGGTGTTTTTTTTAATACAATGGAGTACTACTCTGCCATAAAGAATGATAAGCTTGAGCTATTTGTAGGTAAATGGATGCATCTTAAGACCATACTCTTAAGTAAAATGAATTGGACACACATGTTTAAATGCCACATTGTTTCTCTGGTATGGGAAATTGAAAGTGTAAATGAAGACTAAAATATATTACAATGGGAAAGGAAAGAATGTGTTCAAGTGGGGAAGAAGGACAAGGGAGGGGGAAGGAATGGAGGGACAAGAAAAAAAATAGAAGGAAGAAAATGAAAACAAAGCTTTTGTAAATAAGGAGGGGAGAAGGGCTGGAGATTTAGCTCAGTGGTAGAGCACTTACTTAGCAAGCACAAGGTCCCAAGTTTGATCCCCAGCACCACCACCCTCAAAATGAGAAGAGGGGTTTGAAGGGAGGGGAGGGGAACGGAAAAAAAGAAGCAGCAAGATATATCATGTACAGGTACAAATTCCCTATGATGAATGTTATCATTATGTATATCTAAAAGATACCACTAAAACAAAATTTTTTAAAAAAGAAAAAAAATCAAGAAATAAAAGCCAACTTGATCTTGGGGAAAAAAAGATTGGTCTTCCATATGAGTAGTTTTTGTCTTTGCTTTTTTTCGAGGGTGGGTGCTGGCGATCAAACTCAGGGCCTTGTTAGGCAAGAGCCCTACCACTGAGCTAAATCCCCACCCCATAACTGCTGTTTTTTTGTTGTTTTTTTTTTTTAACTGAAATGAATGTTCCTATTTCAGCTTCAGTGGACTACAGATAGTGGAAATATTCTCAGAGAGACTGTGACAGTTACATTTGCAGAAGGTAGGTTATCTTGAATACCTACAAAATTAAATCAAACAATGGGAAAACTGGAAGGAACTTAATATATAATCATTTAATCAGATTTTGTAGATAAGGAAACCATGATCCAAATATGCAACTATGTTAGGGTTTATCAAAATATTTCCAGCTGTTGAAATTTCTCCTATATGCAACTTTGGTGCTTTTTATGATGAAATTTTGATGCCAATCACTGCCTTAATGAATGAGAGAGTTGGCTAAATTTAGTATTGCCTATTCTGTATTGTTTGCTTTTTTCATAGTTCTCACTCCTATATTGTCAATATTTCCATCTTATTTCAATCCTTTCACATGTGTTCTGTCTTTTAGAAATGTCTTTTCTTCTCAAGACAGGCTCCTCTGACTATTCAGATCACAATCTCTGATTTTAAATGCTTTCCTAACTTCGCTTCTTACAGTAAAGAAGCTAATCATTCCCCATTTAACTTGGTAACCTTATTTTAGGTCATCAGAGGCAAGGATTATGTTTTATTCAAATTAACATAGTGAGTGCCTGGGATCATGCCTGCTGAAAAGTTAACACCTAAATAAATGCTTTAGAATCAATAGAATAACTGTATAGTATAGTTTTTAATTCTTCCACTTGTGGACCTATAAGAGTCGCTTTACCTAAAAATAGTTTTTAAATTCTATAATTATTCATTATACTTATTCAATTCACTGTGCTAAATGATGAGCATAGAAAAGAATGAATAAGTTTTCTACTTCATGGAATTTAAAGTTTAGCAAGAGAAAAATAACCTTAAATATATTCTAATTAATTGGTATTGTGAAAAGTACCTTGGGAGAGCTGTGCAAAATTATGTGGGATAGTGAGACACGTAACAGACTGCAGAACAGGGATGTGACATGTGAAAATTCCATTTTTAAACTAAGAACTAAAGACGAATAGGAATTTTCCAGTCAAGGAATAGCACTTGTGAAAACCAAGCAAAGAGATCTTGTCATGTTTAAGGAAGTGTGAATTTAGCATACATACATGGTGCTTAGAATTGAAACTAGATAAATAAAACAGTTGGGAGGCCATTTTACTGTACAGATGAAAGGTTGTTAGTGGTTTAGACAACAGTTGGTAGCATATATACTAGAATTAGATAAATTTAAGAGTTATTTTAAAAATAGAAATTCAGGGGGTTGGGGATTTAGCTCAATGGTAGAACGCTTGCCTAGCAAGCACAAGGCCCTGAGTTTGATCCCCAGCAGCACACCATGCCCCCCCCAAAAGAATCCAAAGACCTTGGTTATTGATTAAATGGGTAGTGCTTGCTTTGGCCGACAGCACGTAAACTAAAGTCCATTGGTTTTGGGTGGGGAGTAAAGGAGTTGGAATGATCTATAATGACGTTTGAATTTCTACTCTGAGCAGTCAACTGATGGTGCTATTTACTGAGCTCAGCCACACTGGCAAAAGAAGAGGGCTAGGTGTGACAGCACACATCTATAATTCTAGCACCCTGGTAGGCTGAGGCAGGAGGATCACAAGTTCAAGTCCACTCTGGACAACTTAATGACTTAGTGACTGGAGGTGTAACTCATTTAAAAGAGTTCAATTCCCCAGTATTGGAGAAAAGAAAGAATTACACAGGAATGACAGATTCCCCAGCAGTGCCTCGCAGTCAGAGGAGGAGGTTGAACCTCAGAATCAGAAAACAGTTTCGTTTTTGGCATTTCTAGGGATTGAGCCCAGGGCCTTTATATGGGCTACATTCCAAGCCCTTTTTACTTTTCATTTTGAGACAGTCTTGCTGAGTCACTAAGTTGCCCAAGCTGGGCTCAAATTTGTGATCCTCCTGCTTCAGCTTCCCAGAGTTCTGGGACTACAGTTGCACAGCTAGGAGTCTATATTTCTTTAAAGTTTCCTTACAGAGTCTGGTGACCTTCCAGGTTTGGAAATAGTAGATTAGATGACATTTTTTTGGATGATGATTGCTTGAAATTCTTTCAAACCCTTGATTTTTTTTTTCCTGTTCCAGTTCTGACTGAAAGGGTTGTAATAAAGTAGTATCCTAGAAGGCATAAAAATAACTTTTTAATAGTTGTGTTTTATCTAATTTAGGAAACTCACCAGGAGAATCTATTCCCTCCAAAGTGGAAATAAATCAGACAGGCACTTCTTTGTCTCCAGAGCAAACTCACTTGCTTTCCTCACTTTCTTCATTTCAGCCCAAAATATTTACACAACTCCAGGTAGGTCTCCAGTAAAATAACCAAATTCGGGGCTCTTCTTCCTCCAGACCTCCTCCAGACCTCCTTTTCTTCTATTTTAGAGAATTGTTACAGAATTACAATAATGATCAAATATTTCTTTATTATTAACTTCCTGATCTCTTTGTGTCTTAAGATGATAATTCAGTGTATTTTTTAAAAGTTTGATGCTAACTATGAAAGCAGTAAAATTTAGTTGTACTACTTTTCCCATGGTTGTTTCTATCTGTGTTTAGTACTTTTTATACACTTGTACTTTATTTGTTCCAAGATTTTGTCAGAATAGGTGTGCTGGTGCACACCTGTTACCCCAGCACTCAGACGCCTGAGGAGAAATACTGCCACAGATTCAAGGCCAGCCTGGATACATAGTGAGCTAACAGCCAGCCTGAAGTACATAATGAGACCCTGTCTAAAAAAAAGAAAACAAAAGAATATATCCCAGGAAAATATCATGTATAGTAAATCCATACATTTTGATGTAACCGTTCTTTTTTAAAGGGTTTGCAGTTAGAACCAAGATTCACCTCTCCAGATGGATCACCAGCTCTGCTATCAGTAAATAACCACCCCTCCTCCAGTCCTTCAAGACTTCTGGATTCATTAGAAAGTACTTCAGTGAAGAATAATTCTCTGCTGCGTCGTCAGAGTTGTAGCCTTCAGACAGATACATGCATAACCCAGAACAATAGTACTCCGTCTACTGGGGGTAACCTACAAGGACCAGATCAAAATCTAGTGCCCGTGGACCAGCTGGTGGAAGTTGAAGATGTTGAGGATGCAGGGAATTTGGAAGAAAGTGTTCATCAGATGTTGTTGGGAGATGTGCAGACTGTTCCAATACAGATTGTAGACACCCACCTAGCTCTTGGTAAGTTAAAAATCAACCTACCAGGTTATTTTTTAGCCTTTGTGGACTAGCATCATTATGTCACACTACAGAAAAAAAACATTTCTTCCCAGTGGGTTTCTAACATTATATGATTCAAGCAAGATTATAAGAAAGAAGGGAGAAATTTCATCCTCAAAATTATGAGAGGAGGAAAATTTCACATTTAAGAACTTTTAAACTTTATTTTTCTCCCTCATTTCTTTTTTTGGGGGGAGGGGGCTGCTGGAGATCGAATTCAGGGCCTTGCATTTGCTAGGCAAGCACTTTACCACCTGAGGTAAATCCCCAGTCCCTCTCCCTTATTTCTAATTATTTAACCCCATTGAAATTATTCATTCCCTAATTACCTGTTTTTCCAGGGTCGATGATGTGGTAATGTAAAACCAAGAAAATTATTTTAGAATGCATGTACTCTAAATTGATAGATGCAAATAAAACAAGGAAACCTATTTTATTGCAAAGGTTATGGAAAACTTGATACATCCGTACGTATATATACACACACACAGAGAAAAATGGAAAAATGAACAGAACCTTTGGGTTAAAGAGAAGATTTTGAGTTAAAAATGTAAATGCCAAGTTCTGTGGAAGTAAGGGAACTAGTAAGATTGGGCCCTTGAATTTGATGCGAGACCTTGTTATTTGATCTAACTGTGTCACTTCTCACACAAATTGTTCTGCATTATGCGCTTTTGTGAGGAAGCCCTTACAATTTTCTTTGAAGAACAAAAATTTTCAGAGAAATTATTCTTACAACATACAGTTTCTCTCCATTTTGAAGCTTATTCTTATGGACAGGAAGAACTGGGGCATAGCTCCATCCAGAAAGAGTGGTTGTCTTTTAAATTTATTGGAAACATTACTTTTAAGGAAATTTATCCAGAGGGCTGTGGCAGTTTTAACTACTGAGTAACTTTAGTAGATGAGAAGGGAAAAGAATAGACACAAATTAATCCTCATAACTCCATGGTATAGTTCAGTGGTGGTGTACCTATGGCACATGTGCCACAGCAGGCTGTTTGTATCATTAAAAGCTCTAAAAGGTTCACCGTCACTGGTATAATTGGTGGTGCCCTCATTCTGTAGGTGGGGAAACCAAAGCCCAGGGAGGGTAATTGTTGGAAGCTCCTATCTATTATGTGGCAGAGCACATATTTAAATCCATTTTAGTCTTGCCTTCTAAAACTGTCTTCTGTTTAACATGCTTCTGTTTTAACATGCTTCATGTTAACATGCTTCATACATGTTTTGTGCCACAGTATTTCTGGGAATAGATTACTTTAAAGAAAACCCTCTTTGGATCCAAATCTGCGTGATTTATCGTATTTTATCTTGCTGAAGGACTGTTTCACCTGGATGAGTTCTTGGGGTTACCCAGTCTGTCTTCTGCCAGTTCCTTGTCTCTGGCCAAACTCCAATGTATGACAAGCATTAGATACATTCAGTACACTTCTGTGAGGAAATACTTCTGTTTCCTACCAGCAGCTGAAAAACTGACATTTTTGTGAAAGAGAGATAAAGATTGGAAGTTAGACCTTCTATTTGCCAGTTTACAGCAGTACTGCTGTATGATACCTTTAGATTGATTTGGTTGTAAGCTCTTTAAACTCAGAGTTGGTGAGTACATGCTGACATATTTTAGGCGAACAGACGCGTAGCTCACACAGCTATGTCAGAGATATCATTTAAGAGGTGGCACAGAGTTTTCACATATACTAGCTGTTTTGCTCAATTATATCTCCTATCTCCACACTACTGCTTTTTCACTTTTCTTTTAAATTCATGTAATTGTAAAGAGTTTAGTGTCAAAAAGTATACTAACCTTTTGGATTTTTCTTTTGTGTTTGGTTTTAAAGTTGAAGAAAATCCAGAATGTCCTGTTTCTGTGAATCAAGTTAAGCAAGAACCCAAAGAACCAATGTTGTCTATGGCACCAAAAAAGAATTTGGACTGTAAGGAATTACCTGCTACGTAAATTTTTCAAGTTTTCAAAATTTACAACTCTTATGATTTCTGGTGTCTTAGAAAAGAAGGTGAATATTAACAAAGCACAGCATTGTGGTAACTGGACTGAAGACTGGTTTTATGAGCAGTTTTGATTTAAAACTGGTATATTTGTTGAAAATTTCATATTTTTATCTTCCTTGAGAGATATTTTACTCTTTTTATTTTGTATAATTCTTATGCTTTTTGATTATCTAATAAGATCAGTGTTTCCAAAGACCATCTGAACTTCTTCACAGTGATTTAGTCTGAACACAAATGGTTATCTAACTCATCCCTGGAAATATCCAATTTTGGTTCTTGTAAGACAAAAAAGAGAAAAACCAAAAACAGTGAGTGTATATGTGTATGGGTTGATGTATGTTATAAGTTTTAAAGTTGTGAAGGAATTTTAATTAGCTGGCAGGTGAAAGACTTTGTAGTCTGTGTTATTTGGAAAGGTAAAGCATCTTACACACTAACACCAAGATCAGCACTTACATCTGTGGAGACTGCAGGTGCAGTGTAGCCTCTTCTCTTTTAATTTTTGCTCTTTTAACTACTAAACAATAGCACACTAATGGTCATCTAATTGAAATTTAAGTGTCTTGGTAAGTACTGAAATTTTTAATTTGAATTAATCAGATGAGCCACAGAAATCAGTACATATTGCCTGGATTTAAACTATTTTGGAGGTAAAACACTACTTATGGGTAGAAAGATGAAGAAATTGAGAGAACTCAAATAGAATAATAGAATTTTCTGGTGTTTACAGACAATTTAGGCAATTTTTTGATGCCAGCAGAGGATTGTTTTTTCCATTTTTTGTTTTGAAGATTCTCTCCTGGTCAGAGAAGACTTTGAGTTGTATTTACATTTTTCTATGTCAGAGTTCTTACTGTATCGATAGTATTAGGGTTTATAATAATTCAAGGTAAGTATAGTTCAAAATTTAGTATTTAAGGTTCAAAAAAGTCTAATCTTGTATATTTGCTTGTTAAGTAAATATATTTTCTTCAAATACCAAATAAGTACTAATTAGTATATTCAAAGCTTTTGTCTTCTGGAAGATTGGTAAACCAGAAATGTCAACTGTAACTGTCAAGAAATCACCTTAAAGGCTTTGTTTTTTCCAGAGACCATTTCTGGGTATATTTTACTTTTTTGGGGGTACTGGGGATCGAACTCTAGGCCGTGCACTTGCTGGGCAAGCATTCTGCCACCGAGCTAAATCCCCAATGCCTGTATTTTTTAAAACTAAAGATTTCAATTGGACATTAGTGTTTAATATTGAAGGCATGTACAGTATAATATGGATTTTTTGGGGGGAGTGCTGGGAATTGAACTCAGGGCCTTGTGCTTTTGAAGCATGTGCTTCTACCACTTGAGCTAAATTCCCAACCCCTATAATATGGAATTTAACCTCAGTATTTTACATGTGTCACTTTTGGCTCTGCTAAATCCTGTCTGGCCCCTACCTTTTTTTTTTTTTTTCTTTTTTTGCTAGTGGAGGTCAAATCCAGGGCCTTCACATTGAGGTATATCCCCAGCCCTTTTTATTTGTTGTTTTTTGAGAGTATCTCACTAAGCTGCTCAGACTTCGTGGACTCAAGATTGTGATCCTCTTGCCTCAGCCTCCCAAGTGGTGTGTACCACTGCACCTCACTCAGTCTCCCAGTCTCAATTTAGTGCGTTTCAGGTACAAAACATGTATCTAGATATAAGCACTGTTATATTAGAAATAGGTGGAATTCTAAAATTTCTCACTCTTTAGATTTATAGCCTGTTGAATATAAATTTTATTATTTATATCATATTTACTGCAAAATTAATATTTAGTTGTATTTTATTTTTAATAATTGGTTTTTGTGTAAGAATTGAAAATATTTCATATCAGCATTTGTACAAGAAAGCTGCTGAATTTGATTATTTTAGGCAAAGTTAAACACAACTCTTAGTTATCTCAAACCCAGGTTTCTTAGTCTACGTGTACTTGAGAGGAATAAATCTAAATTAGTTTACAGGGTTGCACTGTAGGTAATAATATTTTCATTTGTTATGTGTACTTTTTATGGAAATTTTTTTCAAGATTTTAAGTAATAAATCTTCATCTTCCAATAATGGTTAAGCTTGTTAAAAAATATTTCACTAGTTGAACTGTATCATCTGAGGAGACCTTCCTTTTGGTTTTGATGTTGAGTTGCTAAGGAGAAATGCTTGTTAAGATACAAACCCCTGTCAGGTACCTGTGAAGGTGAGAGATGTCAGAAGATTCAGACTTGGTACTTGGTCTTGAACAAGACATAGTCGAGTTACATTTTTCTTACTTTAATGAATGTTCTTTAACACAAGGACAGAAAGTTACAGTGCATCCTTCCCACTAACAAACAAAGTTCCTACAAAAACCAAGAGCATGAAGGAAGGTTTAAATCCCTAACTGTATACTCTTTTGGTTTTTAGGTAGAAACTGGAACTATCAATATTTTCATGTAAGTATTTCAATGAGTAGCTCTTTAAAAATGGTTTCTAAACTACCTTTTACAACTTTTTTTGTCCTCTAAATGCATGTTTGGTCACAGTGTGTCAGTATTGTATTTAAAGATGCTTAGCATCACCTTTTGAAAACTATGTTTACATATTTTAAATGTTTATTTTTAAATTCCCAGGGTATTAAACACAAGACCATCAGTTTTTTAGTATCAGTTTTGGCTTTCTCCTAACAGCTCCATAGCAAAGTTTGACATTTATTCCTTGACATCGTGTGGTACATGGTGTGATATCTGCAGTCTTGAGTTGGGCATTCAAAACAAGCAGTTAGGATTTCACAATTACAGTTCAGCTTATTTCTTCATTGTGTTTTCCAATTCTCCAAGTGAATTTCATGTATACTCCAGCGAATTATGGGTGAACAACCATGGTAGACTTTTTACTCAATACCATTTTTCTGTGTAAGCAATGAGTATACTTAAAAGAAAAAAGCGTTAACATCTTGTGCAAGGTATGTTTCCTAAATGATAGAAAACACAGGTCCTGGGACCTAGTCCTGCATTGACTTTCTAATTTTGAGGCCTACCTGCTTTTTTATCATCTTTATATCCTGTCAAAATATATACTTAATCATGTGGGTATGAAAAAGATGTTGTTTACTTTGTACCAGTTTTTAAAAGAGATTTTAAAATGTGTGTGTATATATGTATATTATAACTTAATGTATAGTGTCTTTGTTATAATGTAATTTTTTTCATTAAATCCTGTGGGTTTTTTCGTATATTTGTTAGGTTTTTTTTTTTCTAAATACATATATATTTTATCCTGGATATATTTCCTGGAGATAGGGGAGTTTCGTTCATCTTAAATAAGATGTTGAATAAACACTAATTCCTGAGAATTTTGGCTAGAGATTTATGTTCAATTTGGAGCCGGAAATTTTTAAATTATAACTACCAAGTACTATCGTTAGTGTTACATTTGGGGATATGCATTTAGTACTGTGACTTAGCTAAGCATAAATGTTTTAAAACAACAATAAAGTATACAGGATCGTTTTTTTTTTCCTCTATAATGTGACTCCATGACATCTTCAGATACATTTTTTATATTCAGCATGATGACAGAAGAATATAATTAAAAGAGAAGAAATTATTATTAACTTGCTCCCCTCCCCCTGCTTTATTCTAATTTATGCCTGACTTTCTGGCCTAAGAAAAAATCTTAATCTCTCCAGAAGGGTACTTAACTGACCATTTACCTCAGCTGGTGTAGGCTTCAGAAATCTTAAATGGTATATATACTGTTTTGATACCTAGGCATCTGTATTTCTACTTAATCGACTTAATTATAAAAACAAGGCTTAAACTGGGCATGGTGATCCATACCTATAATTCTAGCACTCTAGGAGGCTGAGATATAAGAGTCATGAATTTGAGCCTACCCTGGTCCACTTCATGACTTAGCAAGATCATATATCAAAAACTGAAAAAGGGCTGGGAATATAGCTCAGTGTAGAGGCCCCGTATTCAATCCCCACTACCACAAACAAAAACAAGTCTTAGTATACATTGTCATATACAAATAGCTGTGAATTCTATTTTTAAGTAATATAAGATTTATTACTGATTGAATTCTTAAAACTTTAGGAATAAAATCAGAATTTAATATTGGGTGTAGTGGTGCACACCTGTGATCCCAGCACTTGGGAGGCTGAAGCAGGAGGATTGCTGTATGTCCAAGGCCAGCCCAGGCTGCAGAGTGAGTTCAAGTTCAGTCTGAACTGCATAGCAAGACCCTGTCTCAGAAAAGAAAAAAAATCAGAGTTTAAGAAAAAAAAAAAGTCATTTATTAGTGGATTCTAATGGAATCCCTAAGAAAAATAAATGATATGACAAAATAGAAAAATTTTCAGAATGTGGTATAATTGTAAGAATAATAAAACCAGAGTGCAGTGTGGGAAACACATACCAGAAGGGGTTTTATTTTAAATATCTTTATTGAGGTACAATTAATACACAATAAACTACACATTTAAAGTGCACAGTTTGATATATTTTGACCTATATGTACAGATATAAAGCCCTAATCAAGATAGTGAGCCATCACTCTCAAAAGTTTCATATTTTTCCTTGGTCATCCAGTCTCATCCTCCATATCTCCGCATCACTGTCTCCAGACAACCACTGATAATGCTTCCTGTCAGTGGAGATCACTTAGTACAAACGAAATTGTATACTCTGACTCCTCTACATTAGAGCAGGTATGAATAGTTCATTACTGCTAAGTAGCATTACCTTTCATGATTATACCATAACTTGTTTATTTAGTCATGTGATTATGGATACATGGGTGGTTCATAGGTCTAGGCTATTACAAGTAAAACTGAACATTTGTGCACAGTTCCTGAAGGGACTTACACTTTGGTTTCTCTTGGGTAGATATGCAGTAGTACAGTGGCTGGAGCATATGATAGGTAAATATTTAACTTTCTAAGAAACTGCCAAATGATTTTCCAAAATTCTCGTATTATTTTTTTCCTACCAGGGACGGGTAAGAATTTCCACATCCTCACCACTTAGTATGGACAGTTTTAGATTTCAAAGATTCTAGTAAATGTGTAGCAGCATCTCAGGGTGGCTTTTTTTTTTTTTAACCAGGACCATGTATTGCTACATTGTATACATAATGATCACATTCATCTTGGTTATTTTGTACCTGTACATGATGTATCTTGGTTTCACCCGCTTTTCCCCACCCCTTCTTTCTGCTCCCCCATTCCCTATTTACAGCAGGTTTATTTATATTTTTCCTTTTTTTCCCTTTCCCCATTCTTTCCTTTTTCCCTTCCTTGTTTCCCCTCTTCTCCCTTTCTGGTTCTTCTCTCTTTCGAATATTATCTTCCTTCTATATAATATCTGTTATACCTCTTTGTCCTTATTTACACTTACAGTTTCTCGTATCAGAGAAACAATTCAATGTGTACTCACAAGTGGCTGATTTATTTCACTTAAGAGTATGTTCTCAAGGTACATCCATTTACCAACAAATGTCTCTATTTTATCTTTTTTTATGGCAGAGTAGTACTCCATTGTATAGAAAAACCACATCTTTAGGCATTCATTAGTTGTTGGACATTAGGTTGTTTCTAAGACTTAGCTATTACAAATTGTGTTGCTATAAACATGGTTGTGCACATATCGCTGTGGTATGATGATTTTAATTCTTCTGGGAAGATACCCAGTAGAAAAATAGCTGGATCAAATGGAACCTCTAGTCATGGTGGTTTTAATTTCCATTTTTGTAATGGCTAATGCAATTGAGAATCTTTTTATGTTTAATTTAACATCTATATCTTTACATTTTGAGTAAATTGTCTGAATCTTTCACCCATTTTTAAACTGGGATATTTTTTCTTACAAAATTTTGAATTTTAAAAATATATTCTAGATATAAATGCCTTATCAGACATGTGATTGACAAATATTTTTCACCTTAATAGTATCTTTCAAAGGGCAAAGTTCTTAATTGTTATTAAAATCAGGTTTATCATTTTATTTTTCTGTGTACGTCTTGCTTTTGGGTTGTATCTAAGAAATCATTGCTTAACCCAGATCACAACGATTTTCTCCTAGATTTTACATTTAGATCATTTTTTGATTTGTTTTAAAGATGGAGTTTCACTATGTTGCTCAGGCTTGTTCTGAACTCCTGGACTCACATAATACTCTTGCCTTCCTTCATCCCAAGTAGCGAGGACTACAGGCATGTGCCACCACACCTATGTTCCATTTTGAGTTAATTTTTATATAGATATTACCAAGTATATATTGTTTTTTATTATTGGCATATGTTTGCAATACGTAATTACATTCTGCTTTTAGAATTGTTAAATATACATAGCACATTTTGGTCATCTTTTACCAGGTATATACTAAAGCTTTGGTTTTTGGATATGAATATCCATTTGTTCTAGCCCAATTTCTTTTTACTTTTGTTTTTTTACTTTTTGTATTTTATTAGTACATATTTGCAATTCATGAAGTTTACAGTCATCTTGGAGAATGGATACATATACATATTACACCTGGTTTTTTTCAAATCCCCTTCCTTCCCCCTCCCTCCTCCGCCTCAGTTTCCCCATCCCCTTTTGACTATGTGTTGGTGTTGTCTTAGCTTATGTTGTGGTATATAGTATTCACATTAATGGGGTTATTAGGTTCCTATACGTGATATGTCTTTATTACTCTTGATTCTCCTTCCCCTCATTACCCCTTGCCTTTGTTCCTGTGGACCATTTCCCTATTGCAAGAGATCATTCCCTTTTTCCCTTTCTGTCCATCCTTTATCATATTCTTTGTACTTTGCCTTACTCAAACGAGAGGTACCATACAATATTTAAGCTCATGTGTCTGGTTTATTTCACTCAACATATTTTCCAGGTGCATCCATTTTCCTACGGATGTCTCAAATGTGTCATTCTTTATAGCCAAGTAGCATTGCATTTTATATAGAAATCATGTTTTCTTTATCCAGTCATCTTGATGGGTATTCAGGGTGCTTCCAAGATTTAGCTATTATGAGTTGTGCTGCTATAAACATTGGTATGCATGTATCACTGTAGTATGATGACTTAAGCTCCTTGGGGAAGATAAGGTGCAGGGGATAGCTGGGTCATATGAAATTTCTAGTTTCAGTTCTTTGAGAAACCTCTATACTGATTTCCATAATGATTGTAGTGGTTTGCATTCCCACCAACAGTGCAGGAGGGTTCCTTTTTCACCACAGTCCCACCAACAGTTGTTGTTTGATTTCCTAATCATGGCCATTCTTTCTGGAGTAAGATGGAATCTTAGCCTTATTTTAATTTGCATTTCTTTAGTGGCCAAAGATGTTAAACACTTTTTCATGTATTTGTCAGCCAGTTGTATTTCTTCCTCTGTGAAGTGTCCTTTGGTTTTTCTTGCTCATTTCTTGACTGCATCTTTAATTGAAGGTGGGGTTTGTTTTTTTTGTTTTGTTTTGTTTTGTTTTGTTTTGAAATCTCGTATATTCTAGATATTAGTCCTCTCTCTGAGGAGTAGCTGCCAAAGTTTTTTTCCCATCCTGTAGGTTGTCTCTTCACTCTACTAATTGATTATATTATTGTAGAGAAGCTTTTTGGTCTGATATAATCCCATTTGTTGATTCTTGCTGCTATTTCGTGTGCAATCAAGGCTCTGTTTAGAAAATCCTTTCCTACACCTATGTCTTCAAGTGTTTTACCTATTTTATCTTCCAGAAGGTTTAATGTTTCTGTTTTAATATTTAGATCTTTGATCCATCTTTATTTTAATTTAGTATATGGTGAGAGATGAGAGTCCAGTTTCATTCTTCTACTAACAGATAACCAGTTTTCCCAACACCACTTGTTGAATAGGCTGTCTTTCCTCCAACATATGCTTTTGTACCCTTTGTCAAAGTCATATAGTTGAATATGTCTGAGGAGGTTTCTGTATCCTCCATTCTCTTCCATTGATCAACATGTCTGTTTTTGTTCCATTACCATGCCATTTTTACCCTACTCCTTTGTACTATAGCTTGAAGTTGAGGTAGAAATAGGGCATGGCTAAGGCTGGCTGGCAAGGGAACGTGACCTGGGGGAGTGGCCTGGACCTGAGTCAGCCCCGGGGGAGTGGCTTGGACGTGAGTCAGCCCTGGGGGTGTGGCCTGGACCTGACCTCAGCCTGAGGTGTGATTTAGGGAATTCTCGTGAGATTCCATGGGAACTCCATTCAATAAATAGAAGCAACACCGGAAGTTGGCTCTCTTCTTTTCTATGGAGCTGCCAGGGAGGGGGCTCTCCCTTTTCCCTCCCATGGAAGATGATGGCTGCGTCCCCAGCATCACTGCTATCATGCCTTTCTCCTGGTAACACCTACCGTGCCTTATAGGCCTGGTACACATTTTGACAATATTCATTCTGCCTATCCAGGACCAAGGGACATTGTTCCATTTTCTGATGCCCTCTTCACTCTCCTTTCTCAGACAGAGTACTGTAGTTTTCTTTGAAAAGGTCTTCCACTTCCTTAGGTTAATTCCTAGATATTTTATTTTTCTTAAAGTTACTGTGAATGGTATTGTTTACATAATCTCCTTCTCATCTTGTTCATTGTTGGTATACTCAAATGTGAATGATTTTTGTCTAGCACAATTCTTTGAAAAGATTATACTGAATTGTGTTTGTACTTTGAAAAAACCCATTAATTCTTTCAAATTCATTCTTAACTCTTAATCCATTAATCCTAATTCTAAATTCATTAATTCTTTGATAAATTCATTAATTCTTTCAGTTTCTGGACTCTCATTTCTCTTCCGATTGTCTATTTTAGTGGTTCTCAAACTAGGCAGTTTTGCTCCCAGAGTCTATTTAGTTATTACAAATGGAGAGATACTATTGGCATCTAATAGATAGAACCAGGAATAAGACAGTCCCTACAACAAAGAATCACCTGGCTCAAAATTCCATTAATCCTGAGATTGAAAGGCGCTGGTTTGTCATGATGCCAAAGCCACAGTCTTGATTACTGTAGCTTTATGAGTCTTAAAGTCAGTTGGTAGTATAAGTCCTTGATCCTTATTCTTCTTTGTTTATTCAACTTTGTTTTGGCTATTCTAACTCCTTTATATTTCCATGTAAATTTTAGAATCACATGTCAATTTCTTTTTTCAAAAAGCCTGATGGTCCTCAGCACCAAAAAAAGAAAAAAAAAAGAAGCAAGCTGTTTTAGTTACTTTTCTCTCGTTGTTGGGACAGAATACCCGACACCCAAAGTTAGGGGAAGAAAGGTTTATTAGCTCACAGTCTGCAGAGGTTTCAGTCTATAGTCCGCTGGGTCCGAGGCAGGGCAGCATGGCAGAGGCAGGGGGAACCGGCATCGCAGACTGGCAGCCCACGGGCAGCAAAGTAAAGTGAGGAATCCAAGGAATGTATGCAAATAAGTAATGCAAACAAGCAGCTAATTAGCTTCTTCCTGTATCTTTTCTCTAGGCTACTTGTCCTTAGGGCGGGTAGCACTCCCACCCCCAATCTCAGTCTCACATCCTTGGTCCCAGCAGAACGATGCCAAACCGATCAATGGATCAATTTAGTAATCACACACTCTAGATCCACCTATCTCTGACCACATGAGGCTTTAGGGGGACATCTAGACACAAACCATAACACAAGCATGATGGTATGTTTTACTGTGCTTATTTAATATATAGGGAAATAAATTGGGGAGTATAATTTAAATCTTAACAATATTGATTCTTTAATTTTTCTCTGCATTAGTTTTTACTTTTTGTGTGCAAATCTCACTTATCTTCTATCAGTATTGTTAGTATTGTTTTTAATTTCAATTTCTGATTGTTTATTGCATTACTATATAGAAATATAATCTACTTTGTATATTAACCCTTTGTAATTCTGTTAAACTCAATTATTGGTTCTAATAGCTTTTTGGAAGAGCCAACAGATTTCTCCAAGAAGAATCATGTTACTTTACATCTTCCTTTCCAATCTGGATGCCTTTAATTTGTTTTTTTAACCATTGTACTGGATAAAACCTGAAGTATAATCTTGATTAGAAATGATGAGGGTAGACATCTTCACCTTGTTTCTCCTTTTGGGACTCAGTAGTCCATCTTTAACAATGAAGCCTGATGTTAAGCACAGGTTTTGCATATGGCTTTTATCCAATTGAAGAAGAGTCCTTCTATCCTTAGTTTGCTAAGGGTTTTTATTGGGAAGAGATGTTTGATGTTGTCAAGTCTTTTTTCCTGCATATATTGAGGTGGTCTTTTAGGTTTTTTTTTTTTGTTGTTGTCGTTGTTTGTTTTGTGTCTCAGTATAGTAAACTTTGATTTAATGTCAAAAGATAAAACAACCTGTCTTCTTTGCATTCCTGGAATAAATTATATTTCTCCATCTATTTGTTTCTGATATTCTTCCTTCCTTTACATAGATCTGTATTTCCATGTGTTGTTATTTTTCCTTTTGCTTAAAGAACTTCCTTTCACACTTTTTTGTAGTGTAGTTCTGTTGCTTATGAATTCTTTCAGGATTGTCATATTTGCAAAAGGCTTCGTTTTGCCTTCTTTTTTAACAGCAAAATTTTAATATGAGCAGTGAAGAATTTAGAAACATTTACAAATGTCTCAAATATCATTTGGACTTAATGACTCTTAAGCTTTCATTTTCCTAAAACTTTCCCAAATATAAGTCAAAGTGACATAGGTAACTTAATTGGCTAGATAATAACCATATCTAGAGATTGCTCTTTCAGTATCTTCACATAGTCAACCACTTAGTCTTATAATCTCTTTCTAATTCTATGGAATTTATACTTCATAAATTTCATTTAGAAGTCCAGAGTATTACCAAGTTGTTAATCTTTCGTGTCCCACAAAATCACAAAGAGCTGCAATGCAAAAGGTAAGAAACCCTTGATTCACGTCTTTGCCCTATACTCCTCACTTTAGGCCACACAGTGCTTATTGCTTTGGTTTTTGAATGATATTTTCCCTGGGTACACAATTTCAAGTTGACACTTTTTCTCTTAGCAATTTAAAATATAAATTTTTCCCACTACCTTCTACCTCAAACTATTTTCCATGAGAAATCTGTCATCCTTACCTTTTTTCCCTTAGCATATGGATCTTTTTTTTACCTTTGGCTACAGTTAATATTTTCTCTTTATTACTGGTTTTTAGCAACTTGATTATATACCTTGGTGTAGCTTTCTTCATGTTTCTCATGTTCGGTGTTTGTTAAACTTCTTGGATTTATAGGTTAACAGTTTTTATTAAATTCAGAAACTTCCACCAGTTTTCAAAAAAAGGCCAAGTGTGGTGGCACTTATCTGTAATCTCAAGCACTTGGAAATGTGAGGTAGGAGGACTGCCCAAAAGTTTGAGGCCAGCCCGGACTATGTATTGAGTTCAAGGCCAGCCTGAAATACATAGCAACATCCTGTCTCAAAAATCCAAACAAAGAAAAAATTTTTTGTTTCCCTATCACTGATTCCAGTCACATGTATATTAGGCTTCAAAGTTCCCATTTCAGTGATTTTTTTTTTCATCTTTTTAAAATCTCAGTTCATTTTATATAATTTATATTACTTTCCTCAAATTCACTGATCTTTTCTTCAGAGTCTAATCTGTTGCTAATCTCAGATTTACTTGATGTTGTTAATATACTCTATATTTCTCATCATAGACATAGTAATTTTCATCTTTAGAGATTTAATTTAGATATTTTTATATCTTCTATGTTTCTACTTTAATCTTTAGTTTCTTGAACATAAGGAATCAGCTGTAACAGCTTTCGTTTTGTTTGTTTCTTTGTTGCAGTACTAGGGATTGAACCCAGGGCCTTCACGTTGAGCTCCATTCCCAGTGTGTATGTATGTATTTACTTGGACAGGGTCCTTTTTTTGTTTTTGTTTTTTGTTTTTCTTTTCTTTTCTTTTTAATTTTTATTTTTACCAAGAACATGTATTGGTACATTGTATACATAATGATCATAATCAACATGGTTATTTTGTACCTGTACATGATGTATCTTGGCTTTCCCCCTTCTTCCCCTCCCCTCCCTTCCATTCATCCGGTCCTTTTTTTCAAGTACATATTTGCCATACATAGTTATCATATTCATCACAGGGAATTGTACCTGTACATAATGTATTTCGAGGCTTCTTTTTTCCCCCATTCTCCCCTCCCTTCAGCCCTTCTCCCCCTCCCCAATTACAAAATCCGTTTCCACTTTTTTCCTTGCATTCTCTTTTTTTTAAATCCCTTTCTTTTCCTTCACTTTCTCCTCCCCACTCCTGTGTTCCCCTTTCCATTTGAACATGTTCCTACTTCCCAATATCTGTCTTCCATCTTACTACTTATTTACCCTTTGGGTTTCTCATACAAGAGAAACAAGGCAATATTTAAGCTTGTGTGTCTGATGTATTTCACGTAAGATTATGGTCTCAAAATGCATCCATTTTCCTAAAAATGTCTCAACTTTATCCTTTATGGTGGAGAAGTACTCCACTGGATATAAAAATCACATTTTGTTTAATCCATTCATCTGTTGATGGGCATATGGGCTGTTGCCAAGATTTAGCTATTATAAATTGTGCTACTATAAACATGGGATTGCATATATCGCTGTGGTATGCTTTTAAATCCTAGAAGGTGAATAGATGAGTCAAATGGAATCTCTGGTTTTAGTTTTTTGAGTAATCACCATATTGACCTCCACAGTGGTTGTGCTAGTCTACACTTCCACTAACAATGGAGAAGGGTTCCTTTTTCCATCAGTCTTGCCCACATTTGTTATTGGTTGATTTCTTGGTGATCGCTATTCTTTCTAGAGTGAAGTGGAATCTCATTGTTGTTTTAATTTGCCTTTCTTAAATGACCAGTGATGGTGAAAATTTTTTCATGTATTTATTTGCCATTTGTACTTCATCTGAGAAGTGTCTATTATTTCAGATTCCCGTTTTTGGATTGGCTCTTTAAATTTAGAAGGTCTGATTTTTTTGAGGTCTTTATATATTCTAGATATTAGGAGTAGCTGGTAAAATTTTTTTCCCAGTCTGTGGGTTGTCTCTTCACTCTGTTGTGGGTTTCCTTTGCTGTGCAAAAGCTTTTTAATTGGATGTGATCCCAGTTTTTAATTCATTGTAATATTTTCTGTGCATTCGGGGTTTTGTTCTTAAAGTCTTTGCCCACACCTGTGTCCTGAAGAGTCTTACCTATTCTGTCTTCCAGCAGATTGTTTTTATATTTAGATATTTGATCCATTTCAATTTTAGTTTAGTGCATGGTGAGAGATAGGAGTCTAGATATAATCTTCAGCACGTGGAAAGTCAGTTTTCCCAGCAACATTTGTTAGAGAAGCTATCTTTCTTCTAGTGAAGGTGTTTGGCCTCTTTTTCGAAGATAAAGTAGCTGAGCGTGCTTGAAGATATTTCTGCATCTTCTATTGTGTTCTATTGATCCTTGGGTCTGTTTTTTGCGAGTATCACACTGTTTTTATCACTGTAGCTTTCTAATACAACTGCAAATCAGGGATTGTGGCGTCCCCAACCTTGCCCTTGTTGCCCAGAATTGTTTTTGCTATTGTAGGTCTCTTCGGATTCTGTATGAATTTTAGGATTGTTTTCTCTAGTTCTGTGAGAAATGATATGAGTATTTTGATTGGGATCATATTAAATCTGTATAACAGTTTGGAAGTATGCCCATTTTCACTACATTGGTTCTGCCTATCCAAGAACAGGGGATATATTTCAATTTTTTTATATCTTTCTTTGATCTTCTTTTTCAAAGTGCTGTACTTTTCAATGAAAAGGTCTTTCACTTCTTTCAATAGATTGATTCCGATGAACTTGTTCATAGGTAAATCCCCTACTTCTGAACAAGTTCAATTCTGGGAGGATATTCATAAGTCAGATTTGTTCATAAGTCCAACAAAGTGAGACTTCTATACCTTTGACATAAATATATAGTGTATATATTGCTTTGCACTTCCTAGCAGTCCCCTCCACATCACCACTGCTTTTCCTCTTGCTTCTATACATTCTAGGCTCTGAGCACTGTACCACTATACACTATCATACTGCACTACCATACACTATCCCACTGTACAGTAAGCACAGACCAGCACAACTGCACAATGACCAGCAGACATGTGAGCTACTTCTGGGATTTGTTCACATCTATGAATGTTCATAATGTGAGGTCTGATCATATCTATGAAAGTTCACAACTCGAATGTTTGTAGGTTGGGGACTTACTGTATTTTGTTTTTCTTGATGCTATTATGAAAGGTGTTGTTTCCCTAATTTCTCTCACCAGCAGTTATTTGTGTACAAGAATGCTATTGATTTTTGAGTACTGACTTTGTATCCTGGTATGCTGCTGAATTTGGTAATCTAGAAGATTTTTGGTGGAGTTTTTGGGATCTTCTATTATATCATCATCAAATGTAATAATTTAACTTCTTCCTTTACTATCCATATTCCTTTTATTTCTTTCTCTTGTCTAATTGGTCTGGCTAATGTATCCAGAACTGTATTGAACAGGAATGGTAATAGTGGGCATCTTTGTTTTGTTCCTGATTTTAAAGTAAAAGCTTTCAGTTTTGACCATTTAGTTGACCCTGTTGGCTGCTGGGTTGTCATAGAAGGCTTTTATCAGATTGCAATAAAGACCTTCTATTCCAGTTTTCTTGAGGATTTTTTTTTTTATCACGAATGAGTGTTGGGCTTTGTCAAATGCTTTTTCCATATCTGTTGAGATGATTATGTAGTTTCTGTCCTTGATTCTATTAATGTGGTATGTTACACTTATTGATTTGCATATGTTGAACTACCCTGGCTTGCATCCCTGGGATGAATCCTACTTGGTCATGTATATAATCTTCTTGATGATTTGTTGCATTCTGTCTGCCAATAACTTAATGAGAAGTTTTACATCTTTGTTCATTAGGGAGATTGGCCTGTAGTTTTCTTTTTTTGTTGGATCCTTCTCTGGTTTTCGTATCAGGGTAATTCTTGCTTCCAGGAATGAATTTGGGAATTCCCTTTCAATTTCATTAGAGAGTTTGAGGAGTAGCAGCATTAGCTCTTCTCTAAAGTTCTTGTAGAATTCAGCAGTGAATCCATCAGAACCTGGGCTTTTCTTTGTTGGTAGTTCGTTTTTGGTTTTTTTTTTTTAATTCAATTTTGTTGACTGATACTGGATTGCTTACAATTTTTATGTCTTCTTGATCCATATGTTATCTAGGAATCTATCCATTTCTTCTGAATTTTCCATCTTATTAGAGTTCTCAAAGTAGGTACTGAAGATCTTTGGGCTTTCTACAGGATCTGTTGTGATTTTTGCCCTTTTCTAATTACATGGATTTGGGTCTTTTCTTATTTTGATGAGGTTGGCTAAGGGTTTGTCTATTTAATCTTTCAAAGAACCAACTCTTCATTGATTATTTGTATTTATTTGCTTTCTTAGTCTCAATTGCATTAATTTTTGTTCTGACTTCTGCAGTTTCTTTCCTCCTATGAGCTTTGGGTTTAACTTGTTCTTTTTGTAAAACCTTGAGTTTCATCATTAGTTTATTTATTTGAGCTTGCTCTGTTTTTCTGATGTGAGAATTCATAGGTATAAACTGTAGGACTGCTTCCTATAAGTTTTGGTATGTTGTTTTGGTATTATTGTTCAGTTGTAGAAACTGTCTTAATTTTTTCTTTAATTTCATCTGTGACTCATTGGTTGCTCAAGAGGGTATTATTTCATTTCCACATGATTGTGTAGTTTTTGTGGTTTCTTTTGCCACTGATTTCCAATTTCATTGTACTATGATCTGACAATATGTATGGGATAATTTCAATTCTTTTGCATTTACTTAAGCATGTTCTATGAGCTCGTATCTGGTCTATTTTGGAGAATGTCTTATGTGTTGCTGAGAAGAAAGTGTATTCTACTGTTGTTGAGTGGAACACTTTGTAGATATCTAGTGAATCCATTTGTTCAAAGGTTTGATTCAGCTCTGATATGTCTTTGTTGATTTTTTTGTCTAGTTGATCTATTTGTGACAGTGGGGTGTTAAGGTACCCTATTACAAATGTATCATTGCTTATCCAATTTTTCAAATCTGCTAGTTTTTGTTTTATATAATTGCATGTGGTTGTATTATTTGCATATGAATTCATGATTGTTATTGCTTCTTGGATTATTCCCTTAAAAAGTATATGGTGACCTTCATTGTCTCTTCTGATTAGTCTTGACTTGAAATCCACTTTGCCTGCAAATAGAATAGCTACCCTTGCTTTTGTCCAGGTTCCTCTTGCATGAAGTATTGTTTTCTCTCCTGTGATTTTCAATCTGTAAATTTCTTTTTGGGTTAAATGTGTTTCTTGTATGCAGCATATTGTTGGGTCTTGTTTCTTTCTTGGGGGGAACGGTGCTGGGGATTGAACTCAGGGCCTTGAGCTTGCCCACCACTTGAGCTAAATCCCCAATCCCTGGATCTTATTTCTTGATCCATTCTGCCAGTATGCTTGGGGTTTTTTTTGTTTGTTTTTTGTTTTTTGTTTGGTGAATTGAAACCATTCACATTGATGGTTATAACTTATGGATGTGGACTAATACGTCTCATTGTATTATCTTTCTGTTGTTGATTACCTACCTTTCTTTCCCTTCTATTTAATTGCTTGCCTTCCCTGGTAGATTCATTCTATTGGGATTCTTGGAATTGTTGTTTTTGTTTTTTTCGTTCTAGAATATACTTCAGAACTTTTTGGGGTGCTTGTTTGATTGATAAGTCACTAAATTGATGAGGCCCAGCTCAAACTCATGCTCCACTTGCCTTAGCCTCCCAAAGAGATGGGATTACAGGCATGTGCCACCACTCGGCTTTACACCATTTCTAATGCCCTTAGGTGCTAAATTTGTCACCTTTTTAAATATTTTGACATGCTTCAATTGGCTTTTTTTTTTCTCCTTCTTTCCATTTCTGGCAATCTTTGATTGGATGCCAGACATGAGTTTCACCTTAGTTGTTCCTGGAAGTATTTGTATTTGTAGAAATATTCTTGGACTTCCAGGAAGATGGCAGAGCATTGAGAAGCCTCTCTGAGATTTGTTGTCCAGACACTGGAATATAGCAATTCAGGGAAAAGAAGAAAGAGGGAAATGTGTTCCCAGGACCCAACAGGGGTCTGAAGTGAGATTTGAAGCCCAATGGGAGAGCAAAAGGAGTGACCTCAGCAAAGAAGAAGGTGGTAACAGACAGCGCTTTCTCCTAGAGCTTTGGCTCACAGCCCGGCTCATAGCCCTGGCTTGCGGCCTCAGCTCTCAGTGCAGGTGATATGGCTTGAGCCTGCAGAAGCACGGTGACTACTGGGGACCCCAAAGGCCTCCACAGAAGGACACACAAGTTGAGCAGAGCAGTAGACAGAGCAGACTGCAGTGGCTGGTGAGTTTTTTGAGTTTTCTGGTTTCAGACGTCCCCCAGAAGAGGGTGATCAGCCAGTAGCCATCTTGGAAAGTGGCTGAGCTAAGAACTCAGCTAAGTGGCTGAGCTAAGAAAAACTGTCAGTGGCTTTTGGCAAGGTGGGGCAAGGCAGAGCAGAGTTCAAATTCAAGTTGGCAGGAGGGCAAGGAGCCAAGTTCAAACTGACAGAGAACTGAGTCCAAGCCAGTGGGAGACACACAGTTTGTCTCTAGCTGAACAACTCAGGTTCCAACCACACATCCACAGACCAGGCTGAACTTCAGTGGATTGGTAAAACCTTGCTATTGAACCCAGCTGGGAACATCCACTACCCTGCCATAAATCTACTGCTGGGATTAATCAACAAGGACCTGGGCCTGCCTCCTCTGTCTACCAGTGACAGTGAAAGCCAAGCCTGGAAGCAGACATTTCTCTTTTCTTCTTTTTTTTTTTTCCCCTGTTGTTGCTTTTTTTTTCTTTCTTTCTTTTTTAAATTTTTGGCCCTAGGTATTTTATTTTTTGTGTGTGTAATTGTGAAAGGTATATCTTCTGTTATTTCTTTTTCGGTGGGTTTGTAGTTTGTGTATAGGAATGCTATTGACTTTTGGGTGTTGACTTTGTATCCGGCAACACAACTGAACTTCGTAATTAAATCTAGAAGCTTTTTGGTGGAGTTTTTTGGGTCTTCTATGTAGA
>PVJO010023776.1:0-25553 GCA_004026905.1 Hystrix cristata | reverse complement strand
TTTCTTGGATATCTTTATGGATCTGTTTCATGGGCTCCATTTCTTTGCTAAGTTGTATATTCAAATTTTCGATTGTTTTTCTTAGTTCCTCTGTTTTTTTATCTGTGTCTACCCTGAACTCACTAAGCAAATCTTTCATTATGTTGGTCATCTCTTTCCTGACCTTGTCTATTACCTCTAGCTTGATGTTCTCTATTGCAATGCCTATCTGTTTTTCAACTTCTGTTGCTATCATCTCTGAGAGTTTGATTGGGTGGCTTCTGAATTCCTCAGTGTCATTCTCCTCCGTATTTATTCTGGGTGGGCTGGGGGTCTGGGGTTGTGTTTTGCCTCTATGTCTGGTCATTTTCTTTGTATACATCTGTATTCTATCCCTCTTGGCTTGTTCTCCAAGTTGGTTTGATATTTTCTTTGTACAAGGTTACAAAAAGATATTTAATAGTGTCCTCCTCGGAAATGTCTGTTTTTGCAGTTTCTTCTGGGTATACATATGTATTTCTTGGCTTTTATGACCTTTATGCCTCCAGGGTTATCTTCAATGATAAGGTCAAGGTTGGCTCTACTTGGTAATGGTGGTTTCGGAGAGGAGAAGGGAAAAGAGAGTAACAAAGAAAAGGCTAAAAGAGGGACAATGGCAGGAGAAAGAAGAAGAGAATACACAAACCTACAGACAAGCAAAAAGAAAAAAAAAAAGAGGCTGGGGGAAGAGCAGAGGACAGTGTTACCTGTGTTGAGACCCCAACCTTATTCACATATTTTGATGGATCCAGACCCTGCCGGTGCGTGGGCTGGCTCTGTGCCCCGGCTGTAGCCACCTGGGGGCAGGGCCTAGCAAGGCCGGCCAGACTCTCTCACCTCACTCCACTGTATTCTGTAGAGTAGGAGGCTGGCGGCACTGTTCACGGGCCACCCCGCCAAATCCAGGCAGGTCCCTGCAGCTAGCAGTCCAGTTAGGGAACCTGCGGGCTGGCTCTGTGCCCCGGCTGTAGCCACCAATTATTATTTTTAGTTTCTGGGGAAAGTGTATTTTTAGCCTTAAAAAATGTGATGATTGCAGATTCTTTTCAGCTCTGTTAATGTGGTTGGAAGACTTCCTGTACATGTGAATGGAAATGATGGGAACACAGCTTTCTGATGATTTGTTCTCTTTTCCAGTCCATAATGGGGTTTAAATACATTATTGTTCTTCCTCCAAACATAAATGGCTCATTGTTTCCTGTGCATTGTTTCCTCAAAAAGATGAAGTCTTTTCCACGAGCTGTGCAGACAGGACTATCATTTCAAGGTTCTATCACAGCACCATTTCCTCATTCTTTGTTTTTTAATTCAACAAATGGATCCACATTGTTGTAAAACTGGGGTCCAGACCCAGCTCTCCCTCATCACTGTGTGGGAAGTTTATACATGAAGTTCCTGCTTCCCTGTCTGAATACTTTCCATTTGCCATTCCGATTCATTCTTTACTCTCCTTTCTGTCCTAGGAAGCCAGTTGTTCAAACTATCTTATCTGGTTCCATTGACTTCTGGCTGCTGGATGGGTGTAGCCAGAGGGAAAAAAAAATACCGGCCGTCCACTGGAGGGGAGGGCAGCAAGGTGGACTGTGGACTTCTCTGTCTCCCTGACGGTATAGTCTCAATCATGGGCTTCATGCCCTGTCCCTGACTGGCAGTCCCCTCTGCCTTCGTGTCCCCAAACCTTTCACTTCTTCCAGTCTAGGGGTGGTGGCACACCACTGTAACTGTGCCTGGGACACAGTACTGTGGGCCCCTACATCTGCCCAGACATTGGAAGTTGTCTCTGCGTTATACTCTCAAAACACCCCAATTTGAGAGTCATTTGGATTCTCTACTGGGAACTTGAAGAATAGATTTTCTTCTTAGCATTTCTTCTCTTCGTGAGGAGCCTAGCAACACCCATCCCAATCCTCCAGCGGACTCTGCGATCCTTCAGTCGATCCTTTGCAGCGCTTTCTTGTATCTCTCCGTTACTTCTGTGTTCTTCCCTTGTAGACACCGGACTGAGAATGGTTGCAGAGTGATGATTTTCATTTCCATTAGTACACGCTAGACCACAAGTTTTCCTAGCTCAGGAACATGTGTGTCTTCAGCACTTAGTAAAGCCTTTATCTGAACATTTCCAGTATTCTAACATGTACATTTAGTGTAATGTACATTGGAAAAGATCTCATAAAATGTGCACAAAGATAAAGTGAAAATGGGTGTAACCAGCTGCCTTCTGAGTTTTATAGCAATTGTTACTTACTTTAAAATTTCAGGGGAAACCAGGATATATCATGTACAGGTACAAAATAACCATGGGTGTGACCATTATGTATACAATATACCAATACATGTTCTTCGTTAAAAAATTAAATTAAAAAATAAAATTTCAAATACATTTTATTTAATTTCAATTTTATTGTAATACAAATTTTAAATAAAACATTTTAATTATTTTTTCGTGGTCCTAGGATAGAATCTAGGGCCATACACATTGTGACCGCATGCCTGGCTCAGGAGTTTTTATTTTAATGGGAATCAATATGTCATGTCAATAAACGATACGATATAATCAATCAATCATGTCAATACCAGGGAGTTTAGGACTCTATAATAAGCCTCTTGATGAAATATCTTGAAGAGGAAACCATACGGAGGCCAATGTCTGCGTTAATATTTTGCCAATGTCACAGAGAGGAAGATGAACGCTGACTATTGAAGAGGTCCGCATATACTCCCAGTTGTTGTTTTTTTAAACAGATTTTTATTAAAAATTATCCAGAGTTACACAAGCTTACAGGCCATTACATAAGCTTACAGACCATAATACATTGTGCCTTTTGCTTATGACAGTGAGCAATGTAAACAACCACATAAATGCAGCATTAAGTCACAACTACATAAAGTTACTGTAGTACCTCGTGTACGTGTCACTATTTTGAATTTGGGTTATTAGATTCTTGTGTTTAAGATATCATTATTGCTCTGGATTCCCATTCCCCTCACCCTTTGCCCTCTTCTTGTTCCCTTGAACCCTTTGCCTATTAGCTTATATCTAACACTTTGCCTTTTCATATCCATTGTTTCCCCTTTTCTTTTGTTTGTATTTTGCCTCACTAAATGAGGGATACCATACAGTATTCAAACTTGTGAGTCTGGTTTATTTCACTCAACATTATATTTTCCGGGTCCATCCATTTTCCTATAAATGACTCTAGTTTGTCATTCTTTATAGCTGAGTAGTATTCCATTACGTATAGACACTACATTTTTGTTTATCCACCTGTCTATTGATGGGTATACAAATTGCTTCCAAAATTTAGCTATTACAAATTGTGCTGCTATAAACATTGTTGTGCAAGTATCTCTGTAGTATGATGTCTCTAGCTCTTCAGGAAAGATACCTAGTAAGGGAATGGCTGGGTCATATGGGATTTCTACTTCTAGACTTTTGCGAAATCTCCATACTGATTTCCATAATGGTTGTACTAATTTGCATTCCCACCGACAGTGTAGGAGGGTTCCCTTTTCACCGCAGCTGTGCCAGCATTTGTTATTGTTTGATTCCTAATGATTGGCATTCTTTCTGGGGTAAGGTGAAATCTTAGAGTTGTTTTAATTTGCATTTCTCTAATAGCCATAGATGTTGTACATGAAAAAATGTTCCACATCTCTGGCCATTAGAGAAATGTGAATTCAAACAGCCCTGGGAGCCAATCTTACTATCTTACTCCAGAAAGATGGCGATCATGAAGAAATCAAATAACAAATGGTGGTGAGGCTGCGGGGAAAGAGGAACCCTTCTACATTGTTGGTGGGAATGTAAACTAGTACATCCACTTTGGAAAAGAGTATGGAGATTCCTCAAAAGACTAAAACTAGAAATTCCATTTGGCCCAGCTATTTCTCTTTTGGTATCTTCCTGAAAGAATTAAAGTCATCGTATTACAGTGATACATACCTACCCATGTTTATCGCAGGACAACTCATAAGGGCAAAATCTGGAAGCAGCCTGTATATCTAACAACAGATGAATGGATAAATAAATAGTGATATTTATACACCAGAGAGTACTAACCCTCCATAAAGAAGAATAAAACTGGGTCATTTGTAGGAAAATGGATGTGCCTTGAGACCATAATGTTAAGTGTCTGGTTAAGTAATAAACCAGATATCTAAGCTTAAATATCACATGATTTCTCTATATGAGAAACCCAAAATATGAATAAAGAGCAAAATAAAAGATAGATAACAAGAAATAGGGAGATAGATCTTTTGCAAATGGGAAGAGGACCAAGAGATAGAGAGAGAGAGAGGAGAGAGGGGAGAGAAGGGGGTGAAAAAGGAACTAAAATGTGTTATGCACGTGTTCTAATGCTACACAAGGAATGTGATCATTATTTACTGCAAGCATGTACTAATAAAAACAAAAATTGGAAAAAAAATTTTATGAAAATAAAAAGTAATCATTTTAACACAGAGCAGTGAGGAAGCTTAGCAACTCAAAAGCCAGGTACCAGTAGTCATAGCAATAGAGAGAATTCTGGCTTGTTTGTTACCTCTGCAGTGTAGCTTTCTGTTTACCGTACATGTCAAATATAATTTGGCAAATATCAGTAGCTTCTTTGAGCTGGAAAAAGTCTAAAACAGCATGTTTGTTTAACCTAGACGTTCTCTTGCTTGGGACAGAAATAAAATTCTTGTAACTCAGGTTCTCATAATAAAAAAAATTCAAATTTCACTTGGTATTTGTTGTATTTGTTAAAGGTATGAATCATGAATGAGAGCACATTCATTTAATCAGAGCTGCACAGTTAAGTTTCTCAAATCATAGATCCAGAAGGAGGGGGACGAGGAAGAGGAGGAGGAGGACATCCTGTCTTAGGTCATAGAGCCAGTTTGTGGCAGTGATGTGCCTCGAATCCTATCTCACCTCCCTCATGCTCTTGTTCTCTTTCCGGGACATCATTATTTTTTGACTAGGAAAAAAACAAGATTTAAAGTTCACTTATGCTTCCTGGCATAGAGAGCTTCAAGAGCTACGATGCCTTTTGTTAGGTTAGAAAGGCCGTATGAATGAATGTGGAACCACCGAAACTTCTGGTTTCCTTGTGGATTGATGCTGTGGCGTTGATGCTCTGAACTTCAAACATACTCGGTCAGCAGACTTCACGGACACAGGCCCTTCAGAAGCATACTCTTCTTTTGAGTTTTTTCCCCAATAAATGCACTATAATAGTAATTTGGAGAATAATGACAAATTCTATAGATGGAAGGCAGTGAACGAAAAGATTACCTGGCCTCGTATTCCAGGCAATTACCTGAAAACTTAGAGAAATAAAGCAACCATTTCATTATACTTCTGTATTTGGTAAGTTTGGAATTTGTCAAGAGCCCGTGGGAGCAGTTTGTCCCTATTCTTCATCATCTGCAGAGCAAGTGGGGAAGAGTTGAGGGCCGAGGCATTGGAGTTATATAAAGACTCATTCGCTTTGAAGCCTGGTCGCTGATGCTGCTGTTAGCTGTGATCGCCTCTGGGGCTGGAGGCTGCCGTAATTGTGTGAGCCAATCCTTCAAAATTTCTCTCTTCAATCTTTCTCTTCCCCGTCTTGCCTCAGGAGAACTTTGACCAGTATGCAAGGATTTCAAGCTAGCTCCTTACCAGCTCCAACACTGAAGTAGCATTCAGTAGAGATTTCTGCCCTCCAAGATAATGAAGTGTTACTACCCCAGTTCTCCCGGTTCTCTGATTGGTCCTGAGTGTGGAGAATGTTATGGAAACATGTGGGATGGTGAGGGGGGATGACAGACAGGAGACAGAGCAGCTGGACCACCACCAGTGTGATGGTGGATGACAGGGGAGGCCCTGGTGTGGAGGTACAGGGACATGAGCCCTCTTGGACGCGAAGCATGCCTTGCATCAGTCTGCCTGTGGCATAGGCTCATTGGCTTTAAGATGTGAGATAACAGGCTTGGCAAATATTGAAAGATTGAGCGAGTTAATCCTTGAAAAGGACAGCTTTCAGGAGAGGGTCCTGTGATATCTATAGTGATGGATAGACATGTGCTGAAAGATGATAAATGATCCTCAAGTTAAAATGAAGGTATCTAAGCAAAGAATGAACAGGAAATCAGGCTGTGTATAAATAATATGACATCAAATCTGTCTCTGGCAGTGCAATGCATTGCAATCTGTTGAGAGATCTAGCAGCAGAATCCATATAATCAGCACATGGCTGTTACCCACTTGCTATTGGGAGAGATGCATTCTGTGGTGTGGAAATTAGCTCTGCTCATTCTTTACTTACGCTGGAAAGTCTGCTGACCTGTGTGCAGCATATATTTTTATATTCAAACAGGGAGTGATTTTGTAGTGTTTATCAGAGACAATGTGCATAAACCATTTGTCATCTTCTGATGAGAGGGTTTGCAATATTTAAACTGAACGTGTAAATAGATTCTTTAGATTTTTCTTGTTTTTTTCCAGATGATTGAGCACTTGCAGCATTAGAAATGCTTGGCTTACCCTGCCTCACACAGTGAAAACACACACACACACACACACACACACACACACACTCAGAGAGAGAGAGAGAGAGAGAGAGAGAGAGAGAGAGAGAGAGAAGAGTTCTTTCTATAATAATTCACTGCTTATTTGTGCACATGGGAGACATAGGTGGGGAGGAAGATAACACTAAATACCAACCAGTTCATATTTTGGAAGCCACGTCTGCTAAAAAGGAAAATGCTTTCTCACTGACCTAACGACAGTTGATCCTAAATGAACTCAGTTTTCTAGTTCAAGGTCGTCCATCCAAGTAGCATGAAGAAAATCCTCTGAAATTCACAAGGGTCCAAAGAATTTGACTTCCTGTTCTTAGAGAAGTCCATGGAAATTTCTTTCTCCAACTATCAATGAAAACATTTCACATATTTCCAAAAGTATTTCTAGATTATTTATCCTGCCTAAGCTACTGCTTATGGCCAGAGCATTTTACTACACAAAATTCCTTTATCCTTTATATTTTTCTTCTTAAATGCTTTTCATCTGACAAGTATACTTATATGTTAGGTCAGAAATGCAGAAAAAACAAGTTTATTTTGTAAAGTGGCAGTGAATTATTTTTAAATTTATTTGAATCATTTCTGTAGTGATATTTATCACTTGAAACTCTTAGTTTGGCATTGTTTTTGTTGTCAAATTATTCCATTGCCATTTAAAACGTTTTAAGTGTAAAATACACACCAATCATTTAGTCTCCATTTGTGGCCCATGGAAGTTCATAAGGAGTTTCTTTGTTGACTAGAAATTGTATTAACTTGGACAATTTTGACATAGGACCTTCTTGCTCCTGAGCCGGGGAGATGTCTAGGGAACCAAAAATCCCCAAACGCCAGTGCTTTATGGTTTCCGGGCAGGGATTGTTCAAGAGAAATTGCTTGATACATGTTTCCAAAAGAAATTTTATATTTGTCTTTTCCATATAGGTTTTGAATCATATCTCATAAGTAATGTATGCTAAAAAGGAAAACACATTCACCTCACCCAGGAGATGTACCTCAGCTTGTACCTCTTTCTTAGTTTTCTTCACTCCTGTCACAAAACATGATAGGCTGGAAGGCTCGAACAGCAGGCATCTATTTCTCCTGGCTGTGGAGGTTAGAAGTCTGTGGTCAAGGCCCTAGCAGAGCTCATGCATGATGAGGCCTTGCTTCCTGGGGTGCAGGAAGCTGTCTTCTTGTAACCTCATACGGCAGCGAGCAGAAAGAGGCGTAAGCTCTTTCCTTTCTTTTTTCATGAGGGCACTCATCCCATCCTGCGAATTCTACCTTCATGGCTTGTCACATCCCACAGGCCCTGCCCAGGGACACCAGAACACTGGGGATTAGGATTTTGGTTTAGGAATTTTGCAGGGACACAAACATTTAGTCTGTAACGACTTTCCTGTCTGGCTCGTCTCTTCATCCAGATTCTTTTAGGGTTCAGATTATGGATTTCAGATGTTTCCTTCCTCCCAAGACCCCGCTGGGATGACAGTAGGGGACAGGAAGAGGATAAAGTCACAGGAGCAAGTGCAAGCGGAGAGTGTCCAGTGTGAATGATTGCCAAAACTGTCTAGGGAGAGGAAAGCTGATGGGGGAGCATTGGCAATGGAAGGACGAAGTCAGACCCACTGCAGCTTAGCGTGGGTGCAGACCCCGACTCATACCGCCAGCCCCAAGTTACAGACTCGGAGCAGCCCTAGTGCCCTCGGCAATCAGACAGGCATTCCTAGGCCGGGATATAAACTTGAAGTTGCCAGACGGAGGCGTCCAAGTCTTTCAGTGCCAGGGACTGCTAGCTCCTGGTCATCTTGCTCTCTAACAAATCCCAGTAACCCGCAAACCTTCTGTTCAGACACAGAGTGGCCAGTCAGCCATTAGTAGAAAGAATAATGAATAATAAAATGACCACCAGGGAGTCACAAACAGCTTTATCGAATATCAGCCGTTTGCCAGATTTCCTTAAGAACAGAAATGTACGTTGGGAATATAGTTGAAGCCCCTTCTGATCTTATTCTCCTCCCTTCCCAGAGGCCACCTGCCCTCTGAATTTAGTGTTAGTCACCACCGTGTATCTTTTGATACTATTCATGTAGGTGAATCTGTTGACACGCAGTGAAATGTTGTGGGTCGTGTTTCCACATTCTCTGCCAGCGATATTTCACTCCCACAACCCTACTACTTACTTTTCTCATTCAACATCTCATTTTGGATATATCAAAAATTTGTTTTCTCCAGTGTTTCCGATTTTTAAATATTACCACAATGCTGCAATGAATATTCTCGTACAGATCGCTGTGCAAATGTAAAAGCGTTTGTCTGAAGCCCCCTGGAGGAGGACACGTGCAGATTCCAAGGCAGGTACGTGTTTAACTCTAGGGACAGCCCAGCTCATCGCGCTGCTGTTTGATGTTTGGCAATTAGATGTGGGCGAAGTGGTCTTCACTGTTGTTTTACTTTACATTTTCCTTATTATTAGTGAAACTGATGTCTTGCAAATTTATTGATCACTATAGTTTGTTGTGCTTATGTTTTAGGAACTTCAATAATTATCTTAACAGATACTGAATAAAAAACAATATTGACCATCCATGTGAAAGATTGGGTTGTAGGAGGTACAAACTTATTTTAACACTAATATTTTATTGGATACATACTTAATGTGTTGAATTTTATTGAGTGCTTTTTTTCTGAATCTATAGAGATAACTTATTTTTTCTTTAATTATTTAATGTGCTTTATTGACATTGCATTATCTCGCATTCCTGAGATAAATCTAAATTTGTTTTTCTACCTTTTAAAAATTGCCGGGTTAATTTTCCAGCAGGTTTTTGTACTTAGGTTTATATGTGAGCTTGATCTCAATTTTTTTCTCTTTCTTTTTTTGCATGGCATTTGTTCAGAACATGAAAGACGGATCAGCCTTATAAAATGAGTGTGGTAAGTGGGAGGAAGGAATGAAAGTGGTTCTGCAGTCAGTTTCTCTCCCAGGCAAAGCTCGGTGTCCCAGCCCCGCACACCTGTGTAAACAGGATCATGCCCAGATGTCCTGATTGATAAACAGAATATTGATATTTGCTGGGAGGAAAGTTTATTTTCAACATGCGCCTCACAAGATGTTTCTGATTTAAGATCCTCAACAATAAACCTAGAATGTATGGATCTGTGAGGTGTAGAGCTTGTCCATAAACCACGGAATAATCTGGGATATAAACAGAGATGTTTCATGACCCGAGAGCGCCCTGTCATGTGAGGTAATAACGTGCACACTGCAGTTAGAGGCTCGCTATTGCTTGGCCAGGGAGAAAGGCTCTGAGGTGCAGTGTGGCAGCTCTGAAAATTTCCCTGTTTCTTGTGTAATTTTTTCTCCCCTGGTAGTGGGGATTGATCCCAAGGCCTTTGCAAGGAGCTGCACACTCAACCCTTTAATTTTTTTTTTTTTTTTTTTTTGAGGCAGAGTTTTGTTAAATTGCTAAGTTGCCCAGGATGGGCTCGAACCTGCAAACCTTGTGCCTCAGTCTCCCAGAGTGCTGGGATTCTGACCGTGCGCTACCACACCTGCCTCTGTGTGTTTCTTGATTGCTTTATATTTGACTTCATAAAGCGGGTATTAAAGACTCATACCCACTCTGGGAGACTCAGCCTTGGATTTCAGCATTTTAGGCTTTAGGATTCTGAGATGTGAATGTTTGAGGTTTAAGGCACGCACTCTATGGAAATTTATTACAGTAGCCAGAATTAAAACAGATAATGTTAAACTCTTACTCGACGACTATAAATGTGTTACTTTTTTGTTGTAACTGTTTCATTTTTTTCCTTTATTTATTTAGGCACCAAGTTAGTAGGTATGTGGCAGTTTATGATTCATGTATCCTTTGGGCATTTTTTCTTTTATTATTATACAGGATCTTCTTCATTCTTAATACATATTTTTTTGCCTAAAATTCAAATTTGCTTACTATTAGTACCGATATAATAGTTTTCTTTTTTGTATATATTTGTATGCTATTTTCTATTCATTTATTTCAACCATTCTGTGAGTTTTTAATTGTATCTCTTTATAAGTAGTGTATAGCTTTTTGTAATTGGATGTAATTGGATGCTTTTTCTTTTAATAGTTTTAGTTTGAAATATATAGTTTTTTTCTATTACCTTACTGTGTGTTTATGTTTCACATCTCTTTTTAGTCACTTTATTTTCTTTCCCATTCTGATTACTATTGGATTTCTCATTTTTCTTATACCCTTTTTTATTTCCTTTAACTGATTCAGAATCTGGTATATTTTTGCTGTTTTATTGGTTACCTCTAATTTTAACATATATATGTAGTGATACGTTTTCCAAAGTCTAAATTTATCTTTTCACCTTCTGTAGTGAAGGGAAACTTAGTGTGATTTAACCACCCATTAAATAATGTTGTTATTTTTACTCAGAGCAAAAGTTACACCCACTAATCTGCAGCTTGGTCCCTCCCTGGCCTTATTTACCTGGATTCAGGTGAAACCACAACCCCAATTCACATCACGTGCAGCCCAGCAGCGGTCCTGGGTAAGCCATACCTCAACCATCAGCCCCCAGAAACTGTGAGATAAGAAGTATGTGTAATTTTCAAAGTTTGTGGTGCTATTTTTGCACAGCAATAGATCACTGAACTAACGCAACTTATTCACGGATCCTCCCGTTGGGCTTTCTGGTCTGAAATTTCCTGATATAGTCAGATTAAAGTCTTGTGTACTCTTCCGAGGCATGCCCTTCATAGCTCTCTGTTGGGACCAGCTAATCCTTGGCAGCCCTCTGGGACAGTGATCTTTTCAAGATAAATCAGGCTCAGTGAATATAGTGAAATATGTATTCCTTTTTGTTTTTTTGGCTTTTGAATAATGGTATCTTTAGTTTATTTCTTTATAATTTGCTTTTCCCGAAATAATTTCAGACTGCTTATCTGAAGACATATAAGATGAACAAAATAGGTTAGAAAAAGAAAATGAAGAACCTAACATATAAGGAGAAAGTCAAGATACTCAACAGGAAAACTGGCCTGATTACCATGTTATTGGGTGTAACACGGCCTAGATCCCTGAGCCACAATATGGAGAAGACAAGATCTGCTATCATGTTCTAGTATTCATCAGAAATAAAACGTAACTATGAAATATGTATTCTTTTCCACAGGTGAGTTCACACATGGAGAGGACTGTATCTCGCACTGTTGACTCTTTACCTCCTCTATCAGGGTAATGCCAGCAAATTTCTTGTCTTCAGATATTCTTCGGTGAGTATCAGCCACCGGTCTTGGGGTCACCTCAACTCAAGAGACCCGTGTCAGGTTCTTCCAAGTTATCTAGCTCTGTGGAAGTCTGCTGAGCCCCTTAATGGACAGGGACCCCTGTGTATAGGCCCCTTGGCAAGCGTCCAGTCAGATGATGCTTCCCGCATTCTGTGAGAGGTTTTCTGGAACCTTCCTTACTTGGCGTGAAGTGGGCAGTGGGGGCCTATGGTGACCTCTCTGCTTTTAAAAAGCATCGCCAGTTAATGTGGTCTGTACTGATCATCCCCTCTCTTTCAAATGTGTGAAAACCTCATTCCTTGTATCCTGTTTCGAGGCTTCAGCCCAAACTGTGCTGACAAGACGAAGGTTTCTCATTTAACACATTGTTTGTGTCATTATTTTTTTTTATTTTCTGCATACGCCTCTGTCTTAGTCACTTTCTCATCACCGAGACATAATATCCGACACCCACAATTTAAGGAATAAGAGGTATTTGGGCTCTCACTCTGTAGAAGTTTCAGTTCCTAGTCAGCTGGCTCCAAGGCAGGGCAGCGTGGCAGAGGAGGGTTACTCATGGCATGGTAGACAGAAAGCAGAGAGAGGGATCAAAGGGGGAGAGAGGAAGACACACCCCTCCAGGCCACGCCCCAGTGACCTACTTCCTTCATCGGGCTCCACCTCCCAAATCACATTTAGCTGTGAACCCACCATGGACTAACCCCCTGATGAGCATCACTCTGCCAAGCACCTATGAGTGCATGAGGCTTTGGGGGGACATCTCGATAGAAACCACAGCAGCACCTTTCTCTTTTGTGGAGATGGGATGGCAAAAGTTGGGTGAGGAAGTGTTATTTTTTTAAGAAAAGAAAAGAAAGTAAGCGAGTAACCTGTTGCTTCTAAGGGAGGACTCTTCCTTGTCACCTTTCCCTAGAAGCTATTAACATTACTCTAAAAGTGCAGAGAAAAGACAAATAATCTCTTTAAACTGGCGAGCAGAGAGTCCTGAGAGCTCTTTGGGCTAAGGGATTAGCAAATTCCGCAAGATTCCCTGGTGTCTGGAGGTCAGAAAAGGGCAGAGGAATCCTTGGAGTTTAAGATTGAGACCAAGCCACAGAGGAAGTAAATGGCAAACAGTCCACACTGTGGAAGGCTCGATGGACCACAGGCACACAAACCTACTTCCTTCCACTAAAGGTTCATTATGCACTTTCTTATTGCCTTCATTCTTCCCAGTTCAGCCCATTACCCCATTGTTCAGCCTTTTGAGTTGATAATGTACAGTAGTTCCTTTTTGTAAATTTGCATTCCCATAACCCAGGTGAACACAAAGGGTCATTTGAAAATCACAAGAATTATTTGTAGGCAGGAACATAAAACATGGCCCAGCAACAGGAATGCGTACATGAGGATACGCATGTGAACCGTCTTTGACTTTCAGTGATTCAGTTGTCATCGATTTGGTAATTTAAAGGGGTTCATTCTTGGGCTAGGATTGTACTGTGCAACCAGAACCGGAGCTGTTCATGGTTGAGAGAAGTAGGCAACAGAAACTTCCACATTTTCCACACTTCTCTATCCTGAGGTTGGCTGAGATACTATCTGCTGGCAACAGAAGCCATTCTAAGAATAGACATTCAAGGGGACCTGCCTGATTATTTTGCAAATAGACCAGAGTATGTTGTGTACACAGTGATGCTCCAGTGAATAACTTGCCCAGGTTTGGTCCCTCTCCCATCTTTAGTGGTACTGGCTTTCAGTTTTTATAGCATGAGACACACAGAGTAGAATCATCTAAGGAAGTCCTGCCTTTTAGGGTTTTTTTGGTTTATTAGTCGGTGTTTTGAGACAGGACCTTGCTCTGTAGTTCAGGCTGGGATTGAACTCACTTTGTAGCCCAGGCTGGTCTCAAACTCATGGTGATCTTTCTGCCTTGGCCTCCCAAAGGCTGAGAGGCCAGCTTGCCTTCAGTTATGAATCTGGTCACGAGAAACTTCTTAATAAAGGGATCAGAAAAAGCTCTCTATAACCTCCAGTTTTTTTTTTTCCTAAACTTGGTATGTAGGAGTCAAGTTAAGGATTATAGAAAGTTTCAAGTGTATTTTCTGTATCACCTCTACTTTTACACTTTATTGAGATTGCACCAACCAGAAGTTGAAGAAAAAGTGTTTTTTTACCCTGGGCAGAAACTGTCCTGCCAAGGTTGCTTCTGGACTTCTTGTTGTGTTTGTGCTTCTGAGTTTTTCATTGTCTGCACTTGATTAATGTAGTTGACTGCTAATCAATATTAGCAGCCGGGCTAGTGGAGATATTACTGAATTATAAATGATTTTAAAGATATGTTCCAAGAAGCAATCACTTTTAGGGCTGTATTTATTATCACAATGTCGACACCTTGATATCAGGATTTTAATATCCGGTGGGATAATGAAATTTCTACCCAACACAGATTTTCTCTTTGTTCTATAATAACTGAACATCGCTTCAGGTTGGTGAATGGTAATATTTTCTTCATCTCTTTTCATCTAAAGATTTTTAAGAGGGTTTCTAGGGTTTCTTTTCTTGTGCCATAGGACTTCATAGACATGAGTGTAGAAGAACAAAGGAGAGGGGCTTATCTGAGAAGGAAAACTTGTGTGATCTTAGCCTTGTAGTTGCTCTTCTCCTGCTCCGAGCAGATAGGCTACAGATTGGGCATGGACTGTTGGCCTCTCATCAGCGTTCGACCGGAAGGCGACAAGAATCTAAGGAAGGTGCGTTGTAGAGGCGAATGCTGGAGAAAGGCTCAGAGGTGGCCTTGCTGATAAGATTGTTCACATAAAGTCAGAGAATTGCAGGATCTCAAATATGCGTGAGAGGCTCCGATTGCTGGATTGCTGGAAGGGGAGGGGGGGAGACGCTCATTCTATTCATTATGTTCCAGCTCTCTGCGGGAGCCACTTGCTGGTAGTTCAGTGTTTATAAAATTTTTTCTTATCTGTTTTATCAATTAACCTAAAAATAAGAAATGCGTGGAGTCTCTTGGTATCGGTGGAAAGGATGACCTATGTATATATTCTGGAAATTTGCTAATCCTACAACACCCAGTGTTATTTGTTGTAGGTTGTTAACGGTGTTAGTTAATGAGCATCGACTGTGTCCAGTGCCCCAGTCTAGAGCTGGGCTACTTTCTGGCTTCTATCTGCTGTGACTCAGTTAAGTTCCACACAATGCTGACATCCACTCGCCTGCCTGGGTTTGGTTTCCTGAACTGCCTGGTCCATTCCCTGAGCCGGAGACTGGGTGCTTCTCTTGATTTATGGTGGAAAGCCTGTAATAACTATTGATCGAATTGATGGAAAAGAAAAACAAAACTAAACCTCCAATCGGGAGAAATTTCTGATCATTGAGGATTAGGTTTCCCCACTTAGTTTTGAACTGTTTTCCCGGCTTCCAACTGCTCCACTTGGAAAGAATAAGTATTTGTGGAAAGAATAAGTATTACGGAAATCCCAGCCAGGCGTGGTGGCCCACACCTGTTGTCCCAGCACTGTGGGAGGCTGAGGCTGGAAGATAGCAAGTTCAAGTCAAGGCAGGGCAATTTAGCAAGAACCTGTCTCAAAATAAAACATATAGAAAGGGCCAGGGATGTTGTGCAGTGAAAAGGTCCTGAGTTCAATACCCAGTACTAGAGGAAAAGAAGAAAGGACAAAAAAAAAAAAAAAGTCCCTATCAACCCAGCTGTGGAAAAACTGGAGGAAGTTACTCTAACCCCAAATGTCCTCTAAACCAGTAGTCCCCAACCTTTTTGGCACCGAGTAGTAGTTTCATGGAAGACAATCTTTTCCACGAGGAAAGAGACTGGGGGATGTTTTCAAGGATTAGATTCTCCTAAAGAGAATCAGCCTAGATATCTCTCATATGTGATTCACAGTAGGGTTTGTGCTCCTATCAGAATCTAATGCCCAGACAGGAGGTGGAGCTCAAGTGGTGATGCTAGCAATGGGGAGTGACTGTAAATAACAGATGAAGCTTCCCTAGCTGGCCTGTGCTGGCCTCCAGGGTTGAGGACCCCTGTTCTAAAACACCAGGGTCCTTCAATAAATGAATGCAATGCCATGAAGTCTTTGTTGAAGTCCTGTTGATTAAGATAATAATGGCTAACATGGTGTGACAGGGCTGAGCACTTTGCATGCATAATCTCACTTCACTACAGCCCTAGGAGCGGGCGGAGTGTCTGAAAGGTCAATGATTTGCTTCAGATCACACAGGTGGTGAGGGCTGGAGCTGGGAAGCGCTTGGCTTCGGACCCCGTGCTCTGCCCAGTGTACCCGCTACCTGGAAAATCCCGGCATCAGAGCTGGTCCCCAGGAAGCTGGTCGGGTGGGGTCTCAGTGTGGGTTTGGTGTTTCCAGCCGCAGGTGAGAGGCACAGATGGGCTAAGATTTGACCTTCACTTCTGCTTCCTTCCTGCTGGCACAGAACAGTCTGAGGTGAAAAGCAACTGCTTTGGGTTAAGTATATCTGCTGTAGAATAGCAATTAGTCTGGTCAAGAATAGCAGATTTGAGATATAAAAAGTATATAAAGCTTGATTAAGACTATGGAAAGCAAAACAAAACCTGGAGTCCACAAGTTGTTCCATAAACATGATTTGGTAGATGGCAGGAGAATGAGGATGTTCTCCTTAGTACAGGTCCTTTTGGAAGTGCGTTTTGGAAATGGAGTCAGCCTGATGCACTAGAAAGAAGAGTTAAAATTCATGAGAAACTTGGAAGGATCCTACAAGGCAGCGTAATTAAACACAGCAGACTTCCTTCCTCTAAATAGAAAAGTAAAGACTAGAGGGACAACCTGTATTACTTCAGCTTGAACCTCAGAAAATCCTGTTGAGGCCTCAGAGATTAGGGAGTCGTGGGTCTGAAAAGATTCATTAGTTAGGGGGCAGCTAGGGTAAAACTATCCATGACCTGAATAGCCTACTGTGGGATTTAAAGAAATTAGAAGGATTTTCCTGTCTGAAAACATATCAGAAAGTTTCAGGACTGTGAAAAAGAAGTTGCAAACGATGAGTACTATCACAGGAATAAAACCTGTTGAGAGATAGGCACTGAAGGAAAATGGTAACCTGCTCTATTAGCAGAGATTTTAATGGGGAAGAAAAATGTGGAACACAGAGGAGGACCCTTCTGTTAAACTAACACAGTGTTTTTCCTACTGGCAGACAGCACTGCTGTGGTCCTAGTTGGGAAGATGTTGTATAAAATCACTGATAGGCTGAGAGGCCGTGACAGGAAGGAGCAGTTGTCTGTGAGCCCGGGAAAGCTCACGAACCTGTCTGCAGGGACAAATGGTAGACACTCTATCCCCAGGAGTAGCTGCGTACAGTTAATTACTAGGGCTCCTGAATTCCGCTCATCTGAAAGAAAGGCCCCTCACCAGCTCTTGTCTCTTCGTTCTGTGTGATGGGAGCACAGGCTCTGTATTACTGAGAAATTAAAAGAAATTGGGAATGTTATAGGTTTTATATATATATATATAATATATATATTATAAATATATATGTAATTATGCTGCCTGATTTCTCTAAAGCAATAACAGAAATGTAATTGCTGTTGGAAAACTGGACTAAGTGAGCAGCTTGGGCATCTTCACTGGGGATGTGTGATCCGTGTTGGGAGCGTATTTAGTGGATACTCGGACCCCCATGACTGAGCACGCCTGTTTTGCCACTTTAATGTGATGCAACTGGCATGACTGCTTTCTGCTCTTCAACTTTTGAATTGTTTGAATGTGAAGTGAATTTTGACCTTTCGGATCTTGTGATCGTATGAGTGTCTTCCACGGCTTGTCCTGTTGGGGTGAGTTGTCAGTTCACTTCAGGGACTCACTTCTCATTTCTATCTGTTTCGCTGAAGGCCAGTGTAGTGTCTGGTTTTCTGAGAAATATGAATAATTGATTTCTCTTGGCTATTAGGGACCATGAGCTTAAGTAGGATGGAAGAAAGGAGAGAATAGAAGATAGAGCAGAAGATCTGTGCCGTAAGTCTGTATTCTGTCTAAGCAAGCATCTTCCACCGAGGCACATTTGGTCAAGTCCAGTGTACTCTACCTGTCCATAGTCTTCGTCAAAACGATCTTTGCAGAACCCAGTGGAATTTTGTCCTATTCATAAGATGTTTTCTCTTTCTAAAATACTTTAAACTTTATATGCAGGTACTAGGTCCAGGTCTGTATTTGAAATCTGTAACTTCGGCATGTTGAATTTTGATACTAGGAATTGAAACCCACACAAATACCCATCTTATTTTACTTTACAGCATGTTCTGAGTAACATCCTGTCCTAAATTTATATGCCAGCCTAACTGAGGAATGCAAGAATCCTAACGCTGAACACTTTTACAGAGTCTCTCATTTTTAAAATCTGCTGTAGTCTTCCATGGAAAGTAAGGCTATTTTTATAACTACTGATTTCAAAATGTTCTCTCTGCAACTGGTATTATTTTATTTGTTCTTGTCCATTTTGTAATACATTTTTTTTTCTTTTTTGGAGCAATAAAGAAGAGGAAAATAAAATGGAACATAACCCGGACTCCTCTTCATCTGAAACTGTTGCTTTTTACCATCTTAAAATTGCTCAGTCCCAAACCCAGAAAGTACTATTTTAAAATAAAGGACATTATATGAAAGTGCAGAAAAAGGTTCAAGTTAGAAATTTTCTTTTAAAAAACACATGTATAATAGCTTCAAAACTTAGAGCTCGGCAGCAGAAAGTCGCAGCGTAGGGATTTGTGGATTCTTGTAGAACAGAAATCTCCAAGGCTTCAAGACATCCCAGGATGGGAACAAAATCATCCCGGCTCCTTTGCGGTTCCCACAGCACATGCAAAGGGCATCTTGCTGCTTCTTGAATAGAAACCCACTTCCTTAGGATGCTGGACACTTTGTTATGGGAACAAATTGTTCTTTCATTGCTCTCAGATTTGTCCTGTGCAACTTTCATAGTCTGCCTTTAATTTTATTACCCTAATAGCATAAGTCATCTTTTTATTCCCACTCAGGGCTTCAAATAGGTTTAGTTTTTTGCTCAGTAAATATCCTGAGTTCCTTAAGGTGGTGGTTTTCCCACTCTCGTTTTGGCTTTGTAGGGAAAAAAAAGAAACGTTTTTACATCACGACCCTTCACACACACACACACACACACACACACACACACACCCCCGCATGCACACACACACACACAGGCGCACGCTCTGTGAAATATTTCAGGAAACAGTACTCAAGCTTCATGAAGGCATATTTTCATGATGTTTTCAGTTCTCTTCTCTTACATTAAAATTTGTTGATCAGGAAGATCTTGGATACTCACACCTGACTAGTGAGCTTGGTCAGGGGAGACACTGCTCTTGGTATTCTTGTTTTAGTCACAGGCTGGGGACACAACTGTAGGTGGAATCCAGAAGTGGAGGCATAGGCTTTCTGACCTCAGAGATGACATCTATAACCTACGCTTCAGTATGCATTTGACCTTAGATTCTAGGCATGTCTTTTAGGCCTTCGTGTATGTCTAGCTAGCTGGAATGTGGTGGGTTTTGCCCAGAAATAGAGGGAGAACTCAAAGCAGGAGCTCATACTCTTGTTCTTGTGCTCTGAGGTGGTAGTTTTCGCCCTAGAAACCCATGGTTTAAGAGCTGATACCTGTCTCGTCCTGTGGACATGAGTCCCAGGCCTCCATTCCAATGGTGCGAGCACTGGCTGGGGTTAAGAGCCAAGCCAGGGATCAGAAATACCTAGAAAGTCCAAGTTCAGTGGCCAAATTCAGCGGAGATGGCGTGGTAACTGCCATCGTAGAAGTCGACAGTCCAGGAAGTGGCTGACACTCTAGTAGTTTAATTATACTAAAGGTGGAGATAACTGCTTGGTGAGCCGCTCTGCATTTAAGTGCCATCTCCAATCAGTGCACATTTAATGAAGTCCACACAAATTAATTAGTACAAGTAGTCAGTGCTGAGTCATCTGAAAGTAAAGTGAAAGGAGTGAAGAAGGAGACTACTGTGCTTTTCAAAGACAAGAAGAATTGTGTTTGTTATAACTGGTTTCGGGAATGACAAGTATTATGCAAAGAGAAATGAATATTGCTTCCTCCACACAGTAGTTATCTGTGGGACTCGTGTTAAAGATAAAACCTAAGTCATTTAGGAAGATGGCTGCGTGGCATGTGAATTATGCAGTATTTCAGCTCATTCCGATGAACTATTAGCATAAATAATAAGAAAAAATTTTAATTATTAGCTTTGAACCTGTTGTGAAATATAGCTATATTTCTGATTTTTTATATATTAAGCTAAGAAAGACAGGGAAGTGAATACAACATGGAGAAGTTAGAACAGTCTTAAATATTACCTGGTTCATTCCTTTTGGCAGTTGAGTAAACACAGATTATTTTTGGAAAGAGGTAGGAAAAAGGAATCAGCTTCAGCAAAGGTGCACTGTTGTGGGCTGCACCAGAACAGAAACTCTGCCTCTTAGTGTCCACGATAGTCCCGCTTTGCAGTGAACCTTGGTGCAGTCATTTCTTCCTCGTTTAGCCTTTAGGTTTTTAATTCTGTTTTTTCAGTTCAATCACCTTGCTTTTCTTTAAGTAGTTTAATAGTTGCATCAATATGGTTTTTAGTTATAATTGTTAACTTGCCAATTAATAGTTACATTTAAAGTTAAGCAAGGGATTGGCTAGACCATTGCTTCTGCTGTGGTCTCATCTCCCCTCGTATTAAAGGTAGGGGGTGATCTTACTTTAATAACTTTAATACATGGTTAAATCTGAAAGACCATCATCAATAACCTATATCTTTTTGTGAGACTTTCTGTAGTGAAGAGAACAAATACGTCCCTTTCAAGCCAATTTGCAGGGTATCCAGTGACAAAAGCAGGTTCTCTGGCACACAGACAACAGTGGACAATCTCTTTCAGATAGTGGTGGAAGTCTTTGACACTGCTTATCTGCTGCTATTTGGTGTATCAGCTATTTATGCTACAGCCTTGTCCTGACTTTCAGGATGTAGGGTTTCATCAGACTGCAAGTCATGTGGAAATGGGAAATTTATAGGAGCTGTGCGTGTGTGTGTGTGTGTGTGTGTGTGTGTGTGTATGTGCACGTGCGTGATTTGTGTGAGAACTAGAAACTGAGCACCTCTGCTCTGGAAAATGCAGAAGTCTGAAAGCTTTTACCGGGATCTTGTGTCCCATCATTCATTCTGTAGTACAAACTAACCTCATTTTATTGTTTAGTAAGACAAAAATATTTTGTAACCAACCATTCAGAGCAATGACCAAAGATAAAGAAACATTCCAAATACTGCATTTTTAATTTTCCCGGGAGAAATCATGAAGAATGTGTAACTTACATTTATTATCTACCAAGCAGAAGACGCAGATATCAGTGAGCACAAGAAAACCAAAAGATTTAAGTCGGCGAAGAGAAAATCATTTTCTATTTAAACAGATTTTCACAGATGAAAATCTGTCACATGTACCCTAAAAGATGTGTTTCCGTGCTCCTCCGAGAAGCATAACTTTTCATTTAGATTAAATGAATATTCTGAATTATTTTGTTCATGCCTTTGGCATAAGGATCACCTTCTTGTAGAGTAAGGGACAATCCTTTGGAGTAAAGACATGCCTAAATTAGACATTCCTTAACGAAAAGGAAAATTAAAATTGACAGGACTGAACGGATCAGCTGGCAATTGACTGTCAGCATAAGATTCAGTGTCTTTTTTTTTTTTTTTTTGTGGTGCCGGGGATCGAACTCAGGGCCTTGTGCTTGCAAGGCAAGCACTCTAATCACTGAGCTAAATCCCCGGCCTGATTCAGTGTCTTTTTAAAGGGAGACAATGTAACTGTCTGCTGTGCATCATCCTCAAGGTTCGCTACATATTCATAATATACTAGAGTCAAAAAGCAACTAGATATGACTCATGCTCGAGAAAAAAGTAACCAATAAAACAGACCTTAAAATGGCCTAAACATTGTAATTGTAATATAAATATTTAAAAATTTATATTACAAATAAATGTTCAAAGACTTAAACGAAAATGTGAACCTAGTATATGAACCCAAAAGGAAGTTTTTCTTCTTTTCTTAATTTTCTAGAAACTAACCAAGCAATAAGAATAACATTTTTCTGTGAGGTTTATAAGTAAAAGTAAGATGTATGGGTGTTGCACTATTAAATGTTTAATAACTGGTTCTTTGGAGGAAAAAGTCATGATTTATAACACTCCACAAATTACATAGGATAAATACTCTTACTAGTACCAATTTCAAGTCACCAAAATTGTGTTGATAAAATTACAAAATTCATCAAAATTCATATCCTGTGAGCAGATATGATCTAGTTCCAGGGCAACAATGAAAACATGGCAAAGCTGGCAAAGGAAAAGGGACAAATAGAATTACACTGTTTGAAATTTCTTGTATTTTACATTCAGTGACACAATATTAACTTCAGATTGTGCTAAGTTTGGCATTTATATCATAACCCCAAATGGAAACAATAAAAATAATATGAAGATGTATAACTAAAATATTAGTAGGTAATTTGAAGTGGATTACTAAAATAAATCTAATATAAAACGAAAAAGAATGGGTAGGGGGAATATGGGACAAATAAAAACAGCAGTTTGGTTGACTTGACCCTAACCATATCAACAATTACATTAAATGTAAGTAGAATAAATACTACAATTACAGTATTAGTAGAAATTGTCAATCTAGGTGAAATACAAGGCCCAACTGTACTTATGATGTATTTGTATTCATATTTCTATATGAAATTTAAATGCAAAGATACAGATCTGTCAAAAATAAAAGAATGGAAAAGTATATATTATAGAAAAAGTAACCTTAAAAAAGTTGGTGTGAAAAAAATAGTTAGTGTGACCAAACTAATCTCAGACAACATGGATCTCAAGATATTGTGACTTATTAGAGCTTTAGAAAGATGTTTTATAATAACAGAGCTTAATTCATCAGAAAGACATTACAATCCTCACTGTGTTTGTAGTTATAATGAAAGAAATCCTTAATCGAAGTACTCCATAAGGATATCAAAAACTTCAATTTTGAAGAATTTGCTGATACTAATTATTAAAAAAAATGTAAAAGGCATTAAAATTTATCCCTGCAAAAACAAGAGAGACACATAACCTAATAAGTCAGCTCTAGTAGTTAACAGTTTTAAAATTTGCTAGTTGTTCTTTGGAATATCTTAATTTATGACAAGATCATTTGGATGTTGCTTCTGTTTTTCATTGGATAAATTTATATTCTTTAAAAGAATGAAGTAAAATTGGAAAGATTATGCAGTATCTAAATTTGGCAAAATAGTCCAAAAAATCAGTAAACTGAAGCAATTTATTTGATATGTTTTATCTTTAAAATATTGAAGAACTGTGCTTTAAAAAGGATAAATCTGGGGGCTGGGGAATTAGCTCAAGTGGTGGAGCACTTGCCTAGCAAGTGCAAGGCCCTGAGTTCGATCCCCAGCACCCCCCTCTGAAAAAAGGGTGTAAGTCAGTACTCATGAGATTATTAGGGCATCAATATTTACATATGAGAAAATAGTAGTGAGAACATCTTCTATTTAATAGAATTTCCTCAGTGCTTAGAATCTACTTAGGCATCTGATCAGACTCTTTTGTAACATGAACAACTTCAAATTTAGAATAAAACTGAACAAATTGAAGAAAGTCTTATAAACAAATAAAAACAAAAAGGTCATGTAAAACAACTGCCAGTAAAATGTTTTTGACACGAATACACTGATGAATCTGTTAAATATTTGTGAAAAACCCTCAGATAATTATATAGACAGTATTTAAATTTTTTATTATATACTCAGTAATTTTTGTTAGAAATAATTTCATTTTTTCAAAAGTAAAACTGTAAGTTCACCACTATATTTGTCACTTAACAAAAATTTGTTTTAAACAATTATTTTATTATTTCTTTTCATTCTTAAAGTTGTTTTAATTTGGATGATAAGTTATAGAGTCATATACCCATGGGATAAAAATCAACCTATCAGTCAACCAGTTGATAACTACTTCTTAATGACTTATTACATGCCTGTTATTATATATTTTAAAAGAAAATACATCTTTTATACCCTGAGAGAGTTTTAATATTGAGGGATATTTGTTCAGTAATATAATTAGAGTGACTAGGGAATAATATGATCACATAGCACTGTGGTGTGTTGTGCAGAATCTGAGCTGTTTAAATTTGTTGGATTAGCAGCATAGATAGAAAATGATGGTTTGGAACACAGGATGACAATGACCTTTTTTGTTATTTCTTCTGGTGTCAATAACGTATACTGTACTTTTCTGTTTTTATCCAACACAAATGAGAGCTGTCTGTGCTTTGAATACATTGGGGTTATTCTTTGGATCTGGAAGAAATAATGTTTCCAACTTTCCATGCTTGTGAGTAATTCGATAACCAAGAGTTGTGGTAGCAAATGCCTTAGGTTTCTCCATTTCTTTTCATGGAGAGGATGTGTTTAACTACCCAAATTTGCTTAAGTATTGATTCAATAAAATGAAGATTGATATTAAAATACATAATTTTTATTCTCTTAGAGAATTTTTTCCTTAACCTATTAGTTGTAATAGCTAAAACAGTTTCCCTATTTCTTTTTAAATCATTTAAAAATAAAATATGCCCATCTTTGTCACTACAATTTAGGATGTGGTACAAGGGAGTGCAAAACTCCTCAAAGAAGTGGAAGATGTCTGAGAGGATGGGAGTCAAAGACAAAGGCATCCTGGGAGAGTTTATGAAGTTTCTCGAGTTTATGGAGAGCTGTGCAGAGACGGTTCACTATCTGATTCATGGCTTTCCCTATGGCTGAGTCTGCCTTAGGCTCTGTGGGCTTTTGTCTGAGTTAACTTTGCCTTTCAACAGAAACCTCCCAACATGAGGCTATTTCCCTCTATTTAGTTATAATAAGTACGTTTTAAATTAGCTAGAAAATTTAGAAATCTGAGATTGTAAAATTTAGTGAGACATTTATTGATCTCTAACTGACTTATTTCAGGTAAAGACTAGGAGAGTGGGAGAGATCTGAATGCTTCCCTGGCCTGGTTAACCTTAACTGGTATAGTGTTTGCTTTCACATATCCACAGCAGTGGATTTGATTTTACAGATGAAGACAGTAGGGAAGAGAGACTTATCCAGTTGTGCACTCTTGAGTCAGCATTTGATCCCAGGCCTTTTGACCCAAAGTATGTTTTTGGGAATGCATGCTGCTTATCTCCTTAAGTGTCTCTCAATATTAACTAAACAAATGTCAACAGTTTAAATGACGAGACATTGGTTTAAGGTAAGTATTTGGGGAAATACGCTATACCATGTCCCCATCTGGGGTATTATATGTTATGAGAAATGTTTCAATAACAACCCACTTAATTTTCGGTCAGTGTATTCCATACAAACAATGGATTATTATTCTTTCTGAGAACTTGGGGAAAAAACAGCCAAAGAGTAGGACATTGTAGATTTAAAAAATAAGAGTCTTTTTTTTTTTAAACATACTATCTACTCTACCCCTTTGTCCTTATTTACACTTATGGTTTCTCAAAAAAAAAGAGAGATAGTATTCAAAAGAGAGGAGATCTAGATAGGGAAAAGGGGGATAAAGAAGAAGGTTAAAAGAAAAGTAAGATGAAAGGGAAAAAAATGGAAAAGTGTAAATACACTT
>PVJO010023775.1:0-25549 GCA_004026905.1 Hystrix cristata | reverse complement strand
ATCTATTGTTTCTTCTTGCCATGGTGACCATCAGCTACAATGACTCATGGGTTTATAACCATAAGGAAAAGGCTTGTCCTGCTTGCTAGAAGTTCCTGGCAGAATCAGGCCACTGCACTTCATGCCCCCGAGAGAGACCAGCAGACCCACAGAAGCAGCAGGAGCCAGTGAATCTCAAACCATCAAGACTGCTCTTTCACAGACAAACTATGACAGCGCACTCGGGAGTGGGTTTCTTGTGGCTGGGGAAGACTTTTTTCTTGGTTTTTTTTTTTTGTTTTTTTTTTTTTTAAGTGATCTTGACTTTCTCCACAATTTGCAATCTTGATATTTTGGTCCTTGAATTTGGATACATCCTAAGGGAGAAATCAAATGGGATAAGAAGAAAATGACAGGAAAAATGTTGTAGAATCTAGTTTTCTTAATGCCACAGGAATAGCAAACAGCAAGGGTGACAGAAATAAAATTTGAACATGACAATAACCTGAGGATAGTACTTAAGTAAACTATAGTTACAACATGTGCCTCCTGTATGAGAGGACCCTGTATGACTGTTGAGAAAATCTGGGGGATCTGGAGTGACATCCCAAAAGGAGCAGAACCAAACGGGACAAGCCACGCAGCAAATGCGTTTTGAGGCCAGGAACTTCATTCCCATCTTCTCTCCCCGGTGGGCCTGGCTGCACCAGAGAGTTTTACAGGGACGTTTATCATTCCCACATTGCCTGCTCTTCCCCCCATTCCCAGAGCTGTTGATGGCAATGTTTCCTAAAAATTGGAGAGGAGTCTGTCCTGATGGCCTTAGCTATCAGTTCTTTCTGTGGGCGTTCACATTGTTTCTGGATTTTTGTTTTGCATTGTGTTGTTTTCTTTGCAAATCATCGCTATAAGCACATTTCCTTGTTTATGTGTGCAAAAATTTCTCTTGCACACATGCCTAAAGTGGGATGGCTGGGGACAGAAGAGCAATCATTTCAGCTTTTTTGATGCTGCTGATGGTTCTCCAACATGGGAAAGTGTAGTGACTTCTCAAAGGCCTTTTATGTTGATAGAAATTTGATCTAAGATTATCTTACCATAAATCATATAATTGGAAACTGGATCTAAACTAAATGGTAGCACAAAGGTCTAGAGACCAAGTTTTAGAATTTTTAAATCAAGACTCCTCTTGGTCTGAATAATGTTTCACCGATTGCTGTAATAAGAGGATACAAGCTCAAAATCTACAATATTTTATCGTTCTGTGTTTGAAAAGGCTGTCATGAGAAAGGTGAAGCTGCTTAATATTTCATGACATAAATTTATGAAATATTTAAATACCCCTGAAGGAGAAATCGCTTTATGAATAAAGCATAGCATTGCTGCGCAGCACCTCGGCGTCACATATTGAGGCCTGCCGGGCCACGCAGCACACCTCGGTCATGCAGACACCGCACGGTGCCCTGGGAGACTTTTTATCTCAACCACAGAGCATTCCCGGCACAGTCTTAACCTGGGAGCTCTGACGCTCACCTGGGAATCCTTACATTCTTATTGCTAGGGACCGCACATGCCATACAGGTTTAGCAGCTCTGGGATGAGGCCCAGGCTTCCTGATGTGAGGGGCTTTGGGGATGCCACTCGGGGCCAGAAGAACGCTCCCCCATTTCTGTTCTCTGGCCCTAATGCTTAGCTTCTGCGGCTCCATCACAGCTCTGTTTTCAGGGTTGGCAAGCTGCAGCGTTTCTAAGCTGTGGTTTTACTTCAAGACAATTCTGGCATTTTTCTGATAATACAGCCACAGGCAATGTGGCCCACATTCAGGGTGCAGGTCACTGGTGTCCTGGAAACTACACTGTCCCCTGGCTATCTCCACATCCACGAGCTTGTCTTCCAAACATCTGAGGCCAATGACACTTTACAGTATGTATCCCATCACAGCTGGGTGTACATATTTTTTATGCCATGTAACAATATATATCATGATAATATGATGCAAAGTGTTTTACTTTCAGTTCTTTCGACTTCAGGTATGTCATTCTGTATTGTATTCAGGGACACATAAGGTGTGCTGTGGGTATTGTACCAGCTCTTCTGTGGCTTCTTGAAAAAGATCTTGCTTGTCCTTACACAATACCCTCAGGAGAAGTCACTTCCAGCCTGGGGGAAATTTAGTAGCAATGGTCCCCGAGAACAAAAGCAACTGTGGACATAGCAGAAGTGTTCATTATATAAATGATAAAAGTTTTGATCAGCTGAGGAGTGCTAACACAACTCTTAATAACTAGGGGAGTGGGTTGCATACAAACGGAAACTTCTTCATGAGAACTGTGGGCTCCACAGCCTGGAATTTCCCACCGTTAGCCAGCTGGTTTCTGAGACGCCTCCGTTCCCAGCAGAGATGGGGTGGGAAAATCAGTCCTGCATCCCATCCAGCTGTAAAATGCTCCTCACCTACAGCTGTTGTGGTGTTTATTTTTAAGCCTCTGACAATAATGCAAATAAGTTTATTGAAACTAGCGTTCCAATCAAAGTAATGAAATTCTGTTTTCAAATGATACTTCATGAGCACCAGTGTGTGAGATTCATTTCTTGGGCAATAATTTACTCATTTAAGATGATTAGAACTACATATTTTTGGTCTGTTAAAGAGTACCTTCAGAAACTTCACAGGAAACTTTTACTGAAGGCATGCATATCCGACCTGGAAGATGAAATATGTCCTTTTGTTTATGTTTCTGTCTGTGACTCACTGTGGGCAGTGACCATCCACAAACATTTCCCTTGCTGACCAGGACTGGTGTTTTGAAAATCTGCTAAATGAAGCACCAAATTTCTGCTTGGAGTGTGAACAATCAGGGGGACACATTTCTTCCCCAAGGTCTCTTTCCTTTCTGTTGTGGGAATTGCCATTTCTCTTATGTTTCCCAGCTATCTGCATTCTGTGTGTCCTCAGCCCTCGGGCCATCTGCCTCAGCATATCCTGTCTACCTCGGGATGCAGCAGTGGGTAGTGCTTTGTTACAAACCATGGGCTAATTAAACCAATTATGTGGATTAAGATATTACATTTTAGAAAGTATTCCCTATGGGTAGCCTAAGAACATACTTATATGACCTAAAAACTGCATGTTTTTGCAGAAATATATGAAGACACTGTCTATTTTACACTTAACTCATGGACTGAATACACCCTTTGCTGATCAGCTTTTGGAATCAGGTTGTTCCAAATCTGATATGACTCGATTTAGTAAAGCAATTAGTGTCTCTGCAACCCAGTTCTGTTCTCCCCTCTCCTCCCTGGCACTGGACCCAGATGGGTACAGGAGCCCCTTCCTATGTCTTGGCCCTGGTGCAGTGTGGGCCCTAGTGTGAGCCCTAAGTAATTGTTCCAGATGGATCCCAGATAATGTGCAAACAAATTCTAATCTCCTGAGAAAGGGGATGGGTGGGGCCTCCCTGTGCAACCTTCCCTGTTCCTTGTGTTCCCACACTTCTCATCTTTACCATTTGGAACCATGGTCACCACCCCACCTCTACCTCCCTATGAGTCAGCCAGTCACCTGGCTGGTTTTTGTTAGAGCAATCTGCCTGACTATGGGCTTCAGAAGGGACAAGGAAGGCATTGTGCTGGGCAGGTGACACCAAATGGTGGAGGAGGGGCTATATCAATAACTTTGTTGTCACGAGAATGAAATATCTGATCCATGCAACTTAAAGGAGAAGAGATTTAATTTGACTCACAGTTTCAGTGGGTCAGTCCATGATGAACTGGCTCAAGGCAGAAACAGCATAGTGGAAGAGCCTAGATAGAGGGAAACTGCTCACTTCATGGAAGCCAAAGAGTAGAGAGGAAAGAGAGGAGATGGGGACAAGAATATTACTCTTCCAGGTCACAGCCCAAGTGACCCACCTCCAACCAGACCCCACCTCCAAACAGTACATTCAGTTCCCCCATCATCCAGTAACCTTCCAGACACTTGAGACTTTTGGGGGACGTTTTAGGTCTAAACAGTGCAGAAGGGAGGAAGGGCTGCGGGCCTTCTTTGCAGACCAGACTCTGCCTGTTGGTGTCCACTTGGTCTCTGTGGGTGAGATGGCAGATAGGCGCCCTCTTCCTCTCTGCACTGTGGGCCTCACAGCGGGGTCATCTCTACCCCTCGCTCTCTTATTGCAGCTTCTCACAGGTAACATGTATGTGGAGGATGTCACCAAGTTTTATAGTGAGCTAAAAGGCTGGGGTGCTGGGGCATCGTGGAGAACCAGAAAGACTGGGAGACCAGAGCCACAAAGCCATGGTGAACAGAGGAAGGTCAGACATTCATGGACAGGGCCCCTGGCTGACTTTGAGCCCTCCTGGGCGTTCCAGACAACCTCAGTCTCTGTGACAGAAACCAGGGACCATTGGAGGTCGAAGACAGCAGACCCTTAGTTTCCACCTGCTTCCCAACAAAGAGCAACCTTCAGCTAGACTTGAACCTTGATATTTTTCCCCAATTCTTGGGTAGAAATTTACTTTTTATTTACAGCGATTCTTTTTTTCTTCAAGTAAATATTTATAAGAAAGACACATCCAAACTTTCTAGTCTTCAAAGACCTAAACATCCATGAACCCTGTTCTGTGGTGAGGAACAGGGCTCCAGGGCGTGGTCACACACCTGGGCCCTGCTGGCTCCCTGGGCCTCATGTTCACCGAGTTGAATGAGTACCTAGTGTCATCTTGAAGGTCAAATGTGATGAGCCACAGAAATTGCTTCTTAGCACCGTGCTCAGTAAACAAGTAGCTCTCACGAAAAGAATTAGACCAGAGAAAGCAAGAAAGCCTACAAAATATATTCAAAGAACAAAGACAATTTTTTTTAAAGAATTCCACCTTCTAAAATTTCTTAATCCAAATGAGAGTGTTCTGTTGCTGATCTGTAGACTCAGTCAAGTTCACCGTGCAGAAAGGGGTATGTTTTGATGTGTTTTCGTAACTGGCCAGATGTGATTACTAACTTCTCATTTCTTTGTACTTATCTGCTTGAGGAATCATTGTTCATAATTTCATAACATTGATTGCTTGGTTGCTACCTCAGTGGAAAGTGAAAGTCAAGAAAAGAACAGATAAAGCTGCCAGGTCATTTGGCACAACAGGGAACACCCTGCAACTCCTTGGATTGCTTGTTAGGTAACTTGATCACATGACGGAGCTGCAAGGTTAACTCCACTGGATGTCTGGTATGATGACGCATGGACACTAGGAAATGTATTCCGTGTTGGGTAGAGGGTCCCACTGGGAACGAACACTGTGGGCAGAAGAGGAAGGAGTTGGCAGGTTCAGAGCACAGCTGCAGCTCAACATTGTGTAGAAATGACCTATATTGCCCTAGAAGACAGCACAGCCCTTATTGTTGGCATTTCTGGAGAGCAGGGAGCTGAATGAACCGGAGTTCACCAGATGAGAGGGGATTTTGTATTCAAACAGCCTCCTGGCGACTGCTAAATTCCTTCCAGGCCTGAGGATCTGTGCTGTCTTACTAAACAGAAAAGACAATTTTTATCCTCTCTAGAAATAATGAACATTTCATTTGAAATGCCTAATAAGTTCAGTGGGTAATATAAAGAATTAGTGAAACAGCTTGTTTTAAAAACACTATGTTTCCACACAATTTTATTATGTTCTTAATAAGTTTTTGCACATTACCGATCCCTAGAATATTAGATGTATAATTAGAGTAGTTGTTGGTTTGTGTCTATAGCACTGCATATTTCTTCATGCCAGATGTTTCTATTTGAACGACTAATCTTGTCTGCACTGTTTTTTAAAAATAGTTCTAGAATACACATATAAAATTTACCACACAACTATCTTTAAGTGCCTGGTTCAGTAGTGTTAAGTACACTCACAATTTTGCAGAGCATCTCCAGAACTCTTCATCTTGCAAAATAAATGGTACCCATTTATCGACAATGCCCCGTCATCCTCTCCCCTGGGCCTGGCAACCCCATTCTACTTTCTATGGCTAGGAGTGTGGCTGCAGAGGTAGAATCATACAGTGTTGTCTTTCTGTGACAGGCTTACTTCCCTTAGTGTCCTCTTGGTCATTAAGTGGAAGTGGACGTGTCTTAAAATTTCCATTCTTTTTAAGGCCAAATAATATCCCATTGAGGTATATATGTTGGGAGCAGTGGTTCATGCCCATAATCCCAGTATTCTGGGAGGCTGAGGCAGGAGGATCAAAAGTTTGAGTCCAGCCTGGGCAACTTAGAGACTTGGTGAGGCCCTGTTTCAAATTTTTAAGAAATAATAAAAAGGGCTGTTGGTATAGCTTGATGGAAAATCTTCAGTACTGCAGGAAAAAAAAATATATATGACATTTTCTTTATCCATTCATCCAGTGATAGACCAGAACCTTTTGGCTATGTTGAGTAATTCTGTGACTAGATGAACATGGATGTACAAATATCTGTTCAAGTCCCTGCTTTCAGTTTGTTGTGTGATATGAGGTCACATGGGGATTCTATGTTTAGTTTTTAAGGACTGCCATGCTGTTTTCCATAGACTACCCCGTGTCACATTCCCGTCACCACTGTGCAGGGCCTCTGGTTTCTCACAGCCTGCCCTGTCACTCTCTGTACTTTTGGTTTAACAGTAGCCATCTTGAGTGTAATGCGCATACCTTTGAATTTTATTTAGTGCCTTAAGGGAGGTACTTACTACACCTATTTTTGTATTGTATCCCATTTGCCCTGGGGAGGCCACAGTGACCAGTTAAGTGTTAGGGAGCAAGTTCAGTGTTTAGGGAGCACCCCTATATTTTGAGCTGTCCCAGCACCCGGATGCCACCTTGTGTTAGAAAGCCTAGCATGATTTGGAAGTGAAGACCTTCAACTTTCTAATAAAAATGTTTTTCCTTGTTTGTAAGTGTGCTAGTGGGAGAAGACATATTTCTCTGTGCTTAATCTGGATCTCTGGTTTCTCTGTGATTAATCTGGGTCCTAACTAACTGAGACCCTGCTGTCTGAGGGGGAACTGGCCGTGCAGCGGGTTCACAGGCAGGGTTTCACCTTGGCTGAAGCAACAGTGTGTGTATGTGTGTGTTGGGGGGGGGGGCGTTGACCAAACTATAGCATGGTTGGCGAGGAGCAACAGAGAAGTTGCCGGAGATGCATCATCTTGGCCAGGCCTGCTTCTGGGTTGATGGAGCAAGAGGAACTCAGATTGTTGGCCTGAATTTTCACCTCTGTTCCATTCGTTTGTTTGGCCAACATTGCCAGGCGCATACTTGTCCCAGGCAGCTGAGGAGTTTAGCTTTCTTCACTTCTGGTCCATAGGAGGTGGAGGGTCCAGGGGAGAACATGGGAGCTAGGGAGCATGGTGACCCATGGGAAAGAGGGATGTGCATGAGAGATGGTGCAGGTAGACTGTGTGAGGAGTTGTAGTGATTTAAATACATTGGTGAAAAGACAGAAGACTTTGGATTCCACAAGGGTCCCTAGCCTAGGTGAGTAGGGGAACTATGATGGCACTTAAGTTAGGAAATCTATTTCTTGGGCAGAGGTAGAGAATTTAGTTTGAATTGTTGCACTGGGGGGTGCTGAGTGCCTTCTGCTGGGGTCAAGGTTGGGTGGTTTTCAGGTGACATGCAGAAACACACACTTGAGAACACAGGACTTAGATTAGGACTGGAGGGGACACACATTTGTATTGGATGAGTGGCAGCCACCCGACTCAGCAGGGAAAGCATGCAGAGGACCCACAGAGAGTGGAAGCTGGTCATGGCCTGGCGAAGCTGAGCTGGGGCAGCAGCACATGATGGAGCCCTCAGGATGACCAGGCTGAGGAGTAATGGCGGGGAGGCCATGGAGGAGCTTACTGTGGGCTTTCTTGAAAAGTGAGATTTGAAGTCAAACTGTGCTAACTTGAAGAACAAATGAGCAGTGAAGTGGGGAAATGCACTCGAACCCCAAAAAGACCACAGAGAAGACCAGAGTTCAAGGAAGCTGCATCTCCATGGAGTACTGGTAGACTGTGACCCAGGGCGGCCAGAACAGTCAGGGCAGACAAGGTGGGAGGGCGAAGGGACGAGTGCACATGAGAAAGTCTGGATGGAGAATGAGTGGGTTTGTGTCGCACGGCCCCATCTCCCTGAGAAACGGGACAGTGAGTCGGGGGTGGTTAAATTAGTTTTATTCCAGGCCCACGTCACCTCTTCCAGGAGAAGCTACAGGAAGCAAAGCTCATGTTTCTGTGTTTGAGATGTGTGCAACCAAATATGTGAGGAGACACTGCCGGAGGGAAGCTGCTGGCTGTCCTTCCTCCAGCTGGAGGCCTGTCCCGCCCTTCCGGCCGCGGTGAGTGCAAGACCCTGCGTGTCCGGCAGATGAATGCCAGGGGGGCCTCTGCAGGAGCCCTTTCCTCCAGCCCTCTCTCCTTTCTGGTTTTTGCTCCTAAGCAGGAAAAGAGCAAGTCTGCAAGATTCTGAGGTGAACCGAAAAGCTTGCAAAACCTTTGTTCATAAATGGACATTTATACAAAAGCAAACCTTGACTTCTCTGTGTAGAAGAGCTGTATGGAGAGAACCAAACTCCACCTGCTCCCAGCCTGTCACCAGACAGCGGCGCTTACTTTTAGGACTTTGGTGACAGCACTCCAGCAGAGAACTTGTTTCTCCTCTCGCCTGTGCTCTGACTATCACAGTCAAAGTAATTGCTGTGATAGTTTAAATTTGCGTCTGTTTTGCTTTCACTAGCATATTCAGACACAAAAGCCAACTCAATATCTAACAAAATCTAAGTTTTAAAAAAGCTAAAAAATGTTTTCTGTGTAATAGAAACAAAGTTAGAGTTGATCATATTCATCATGAATTTTTGAATTTGAATTTTTTTCTTTTAATGTCTTAAGATTTAAACCATATCCGAATTTAGGGGTTATCTCAGGTGATTTTCAGGGCTAATTATCAGCAAATAATAGTTTTTTACTTTAATATGAATAAAGAGATATAAATAAATTCTAGAATTTAGAATGTTGTAACACATGTTTGTTCTAAATGTAATTTTTCAAAGAGGAATTGTCATGGAGTATAAGTAAAAACAAATTTAATACAGAGACCAGGTTGTCTTCCAAGAGAAAGAAAATGAGCAGTGTTCAAATATGAGAGAGATCACAAACGGGCCAAAATTACGTCTCTTTTGAGTCCAGTAAATGAAGGAATAACTAGAATACAACTAAAAGAAACATTTTATTTTACTTAAATATAAAGAAAAGCCAAATAACTGTGGAATTACTGTTAAAGAAGAGAATATGGTGTCTTCAGTTTTAAACTAGAACAGAAGATGAGGTGGGGCAAGTCTGTTTCCATTTCCTCAACTCCCAGAGTAAAGAGTTCACTGAGTTTTGTAGCTTGACAGATAAAAGGCACTGAACTGGCAGAAAAACTCAAGGTTGCAGTTTGATAAACTATAAGCGAGAGGAGGTGAGGTAGCGAGAGGTGAGCTATGAGTTTGTCTTCACCCTAGTTTATTCCTGCGATATATGAAGTTAATGAATCAAGAAATGGAGGTTTGGAATTATTATCAAGCCTTTTAATTAAGATCAGCCCTAGTCCAAGTGAACAGAAAAGAAACATAAACACACAGAAGAAATCAGGCAGACAACAGAAAACAAAGGATGTGTGAAAACTCAGAAACTACAGAAGCTGTGATGAAACCCAGCATGGTTATCGTGTTAAAACTGTAAACGGGGTAAACACACATTACAAGATCTTAGATGGAGTTAAAAATAAAAAATTATCTGTTGATGTAAAAAAAAAAAAAAGCACCCTAAATAATGTCTGTGAAAACTGACTTGAAAAGCTTGCCTAAAATGATTTCAAATAAAAAAGAGAAAATTTGTGATAGGAATAACAAACATGATCAAATTCAAGGGTGAAAGCATTAAAGTGCACTTCATAATGATAAAGGCACAATCTACAAAAATGCACTAACTGCCCAGAGCCTTCCTCAATAAAATAATGGCATTGAAACTCATGAAGCAAAAACTGAAGAGAATATAAGGAGGAAAAAGATCACAGAATTAGCAAAGTTTAACTCACTGCTATTAGGATACGATAAATCAGAGGCAAATACATAAACATATGTTTACACATATTCAGATGTAATTAATATAGTATATACCTTCACGTTAACGTTCATATATAGACATGTGTAGGGATGTATATGGAAAGAAAAAAGAGATGTCGATACCCTGAAAATAATTCCTACCTTTTAAATATCCATGAAACATTACATGCATGATAGAAAAAAATGGGTCATTTGCTAAATATGGAGGTGGTACAGACCTTATTTTCTAATCACAGTGCCACCAACTGACAATAATTCTCTTAGTTTTGTTTTGATTTTCTTATTGTTCTTTCAATCTGGGTGCCCTTGAAGAACCCTCACAGCCCCCTGGTGATCCTGGGATTCCTGGGCACTGGACCTGCCCTGAGGTAAGAACATAGTACGTGTGTGCCCTTTCAGCACAGTGCGACAGAGGCCAAGTTCTCCAACACAGAGTCTCATTTAGCAGTTAGCACTGTACTTTTCAGAAAGGAATTTCAACAAGAGATTTGGAAGCTGTCCTGAGTCTCAGGGCTTCAGCCCAGCCTAGCTCCTGCCCTGACTGGTGGAAGCACAGGTGCTGTGGCTCAGTGCTGTCTTTGGACAACCTTATCTGGACCCTGCTGGGACCATATTCCGGGCCTTTATCCTGCAGTCTTTGCAGTGACCAAAACTGAAGAAGTGGAGGCAGAATCCAAGTAGATGGAAAAGCAAATCTCAGAATGGAAGGCGCAGCGGGGAACCGTTCCAGGAGATGAGATCAAAGGAACTGAAAGCCTGCCACCTCTACAGCAGATTTCAGGTGGCCCAGTCCAGTGTCTACTTTGACACCAGAGGCTCAGAAAGCGAATGAACCCAGAGCTGATTGAACATCTCACTCCCGTCCGAGGATGACAGGCAACACCAGGCTCAGAAGTGCCAGCCTAGCAGTCTGTAGTTGGGCCCTTTGAGTCCTGCATAATGTGGGAGATGGTATTTTTAGAACTGTGACCCACTTGTCCTTACGACCAAAAGAGAGAAAGCAAAATGAGGTGTGCCCTTGTCTCCCACCCTGCTGCTCCTCCAAGGCCTCACCCCATCTGCCTTGCTTGCTGAGTGCCTGCCTGACCTGCAGACCCTGCCCTAACTCAGGCCTACGCCCTAATGCCACCCATTGTGGGGACCTCCAGTCGCCAAGCTCAGGTCCCCCTCGATGTGAAAGAGGCAGGATGGCTCTGAAGGAGATTTGGGACAAGCTGCTGGACCTTCTGAGCCGTTCTCTGCATCCCTTCCCAATCCCTAAAATGCAAATTGTTTTCGCCTACTGATTTATTCTACAGATAGTTTCTAATCTGTCTGAGTACATTATATTCTGATTAATTTCTGTCCTCATTATGTTTTCTTTCTATATTTATATTTACCCCATCATGGCATTCCAAATAAAATCAACTATCTTGATGACTTTCTGCATGTGAAACGTGTACCTAATTATTTCATGGCAACAGTGGCATCCAAGCAGCAGAGAAACATGTGGGAACAGGGCCACTTTTGAATCACAAGATCTGGGTCTGGGCGCTGACCTCGGCATGTCTCCCTCTCCTCTTGGTCAGCAGCTGCTGCAGACCATGGCCGAGCTCAGGAACAAAGGCCGAGAACAAAGGGGGACTTGGCTGACCTCAGCTCTGCTGTCCTGTTGCCCTGCTCCCACTGCAGCTCTGCACCACCCAGTGCAGTCCAGGCGTTTCTGCCTTGGAACAGAGGGTCTGGCGTGGATTTCTGTGGCCAGCCGGAGCTGCTATGAAGGCATCCTGTGGCCTCATTTTTAAAAATACTGTAGTGCGTTCACATGTGATTTTGTTCATAAAAGCCAGAATATCTCTTTTAAGAAGTCATTTTTAAAGCTTTGTCTTCTAGAAGTTTTAAAAAATAGAAATAAAGAACAGAACCTCTGGTGAAATCCCTGGTGAGTGAGTGTTTAGAAGAATGCTCCAGGGCTGCAGCCAGTTGGTCCAGGCTCTGGGCTGAGCATCCTCTTTCGCTGCTCTGGCGGGAGACACTGGTGGAGAGGGATGATCCACATGCGGCAGAGCGTGGCGGTGATGGAAAGGTCCTCTTCCCAGGACCAGATCACCAAACAAGCCTGTCTGTCTGTCTGTCCTTGGCCACATGGCATGACAATCCTCAGGGCTATTTATTTCAATTACTATTTGAATGTACAACTTGTGATCAAGCCATGGTGAATGTTTAAATTTTAAAAAAATTATTACAGTAAGATGCATTGCCGTTCGTCCTCCTCAAAATGTTCCTCCTCTCCCCAAACACACTTATCCTATTTTTCTTGCTACTTTTCAAAGCAGCTCGGGAAGCTGCTCTTTCCTGAGTATCTAGTTGCAGTGTTGTGGCTGCCTTGGTGTCCTGAATTGATGCAAATTATTTATGTTTCAATGTCATTTTGACTTTGGAGAAGAACTAGAAGTCACATGGTGTCAGATCTTGTGAACAAGGTGGATGAATACACACTGTAAGACACACTGTAATGTGTTTTTTTTTTTTTTTTTTTTTTTAGCTGGGAGGAATTTGAGATAGGGTCTTGTTATGTAGTCCAGGATGGCCTCGAACTCGCAGCAATCCTCCTGCCTCAGCCCCCTGCACCAAGTTCTGGGATCACAGACATGTACCGCCATGCCCGGCACACCATAGTGTTTTTATTTGACAGGAATTGCCATAAACAGTTGATCAATGGGGGGGGGATAATCAAAACATACAGTGAATGTTTAAACAAAATAATTTATTATCGTAAAAGAGACATTACTATTAATCCTCTCGGATACGCAAAGTATTCTCCCTTCTAACATACTTACCCCATTGTTCTTAGGAATGTGTCTTTTACTGTAATAAGATTTTTAAAAATTTAAACATTCACCATATACTTTGATCATTCCTTGTATTATTCTACTAAAACATATAAACATGAGAGATAAAGCTAAAGTCTACCAAACCATAAAGATAACTCCACTCCACTCCAGTCCCCACCAGAAGCTGTCCTCGCACTAGTCTTCCTGCTCTAAAGACACTTAGATTTGTAAGAAGATAATCAAATTTGGAGCAAGTTGGTGTAATTATAAGCTGCAGCCTGCTTTTTTCATTCAACAGTGTGTCTTGGCAATGTGTCTTCCACCAGTCTTTTAAATACCAGCAGGAAAGTGCCACCTAGACTTTTGGGTTTCTTTCCTCACAAACAAGGATGCAGTAAGTTAATAACCTAGAATTTTTTTTTCTGCCCTGAGTCTTCCTCGTGCCAGCCTCAACTTGCCCAAACCAGCCTATTGCCTGAGCTTCAGAATTTCAGAAAATCATGCAAAATAAAAGCGGCTACAGAGAGAAATTGTTGAACAAAAATGTTCAAGGGACCATATTAAAGAGGCAGACTTAATGGTGTGAAAGTGCAGGGTGCATGTCAAAGCAGGTCCAGGTCTGTTGACTGATATCAAGCCTTACTGCATTCTGGCTGTGTGGCATTTGGAAAGCGACATGAGTGCCCAGGATCGCTTGAGGGAGTAGCTGCTGAAGGTCAGAACAGAAGAGACAGGAAAAACAAGTGCATGCATGCTTCACCCCCCGGGATACTTCCACGGGTGGGCCCGGCTCCTTCTGCTTTGTCACCGGGGTGCACGCCTTTGCTAACCCGTGAAGTGACGAGGAGGCCGTAGTCCGGCGTCACCCAGCCACATTCACTGCCTGCTTCATATGGTCAGTGAGCTAAGAAAGAATTTTTAAATTTGGAATGGTTAGGGAAAAATCAAAAAGTGTTTCATAACACATGAAAAGTACATGAGATTTGAGTTTCAGGATCCAAAGAGTATTATAGAGATTCAGCCATGCATATCATTTCCACGTCTATGCTATTTTCCACGAGTTGAGTGATTTGTGGCAGAGGTCTCGTGGCCCCTGAAATATCTGGCCCCTTACAGAAAAATGTTACAATCTGCTGCTGAGTCTTTGGCCTTCTCATTAGAGTCTACTTCTGCTCAATACACTGAAACTTTATACTCTGTGATCAGTAAAAATCCTGAGTCTTTGGCTTCCTAAAATTCTTAGTAACTTGTAAGTCATGTTTTTCATCTCCACATACATATATGTACACAGACACACAAACTAATAAGAAAAAAATCTAACAGTTGGATTTTCACTCCTCCTCATTTTATAAACAAGCAGAAGACCAATTCAGTGTGGTTAGGAATATCGCGACCTCGCTGCTCATGAACCTGAGGTTGGTGACTAAGACATAACCGATCCCACTGCATCTGCCAAGTTCATATCCCTTTGGCACATGCACACGTGTGCATGCACACACATATATGTAAAACAACACTTATGTAAAACGGTGAAATATTAATATATGTATATGTTGAAATGTTGGCTGCTTTATTGGAAACATATTCTCATTAATTCCTGTTTTGTGGTCAAGTTATTTTGACCACTTTATGTGCACACAAAAGTTTGCATTTTGTATTTTCAGATATACTTGTACCGTATGATGACAAATAGAATATGTGGTGGTTTAGATTTTGGCTTTAAGATTATTCATTATATTCAAACAGACCTGGGACACTTGGTCTTTATAAAGGCATATTAGCTTTCTTGTCCTGAGCACAACATCTGGCACCCACAGTTTAAAAGAGGAGAGGTATAATTAGCCTGTGACTGGGGGGACTCAGACCAGGGTCAGCTCATGGGCAGAAACAGCAGTTGGAAGGACTTGGCAGAGCAAAGATACTTAGTTCCTGGTGTCCAGGAAGCAGATCAGGGGATCAGTGGCAGGGAGGAAGGAGTCAGGGACCAGATGTAGTTCCCAACGTCACCCTGCAGTGTGCTTTACTGACCCACTGGGTGGCTCCCAAGCTGAGGAAGCTGATGCTCCAGCCTAACCTTCACAAAAGAAAAAAATTACTTTCAAAGGTTTTTGCTTTTTCCTGATGAATTATAGTCCTTTTGGAAAATTCAAGCACGGTCTGATACATAAGGTGAGGCATGGTTTTCTACAGCTAACTTCTTCTCAGGGTTGACCTCCTATAACTGCTGTTCACCCTAAATGCCCAGTAGCCTGCAGCAGATGACAGTGCTACTGGTTCCCTGTGTGCCCATAACCCAGTTGTGGCTCCATTGCACAATGGAACACCACTCAGTGTGCTGAGGTAGGGAGAAGAGAAGGTCGAAGTGCATGGGTGTTACTGTCTTTGTAGAAAAGTGAGAAACCAATAAAACAATCATTGGCAAAAAATCTGTGTCAAATGTACTCACCCGAGTGCAAATTAATTATGAGAAGCACTACTGGTTACATTTCTGGGACATTGGAGCATGCTAGCTTGTATTATTGGAACATTCTGGAACTCAGAAAGATAATGTTCTGCATTTGAAATATGAAATTCAGCTACTCTTTGCCCTCCCCTCCTCCCTGATAAGCTCCTTGACCCCATCCTGGGTCCTTTCATCCACAGTGGTCTCTTCAACTTTCAGTTAACACTCTAATTTTCGTTGCACCCCGATTCTTCTATGGCTCCTACTATAAACTCCTGCTGCTTCCTTCCCCACTCCAGAGTGGTGCACAGAGGGGAAAGAGCTCCCCAGGGGCTCAGAGCAGCTGCCTGGCGCTAGCACTGTTTACCCCTCCACCTGCGTGCTGCCCCTCTAGCCTCTTGTCTCCTACAGCTCTTCTTCATAGTTCTACAGAGGAGGTGCACTTTAATGGTCCCAGCTGTTTGCTGTTCTTCACAAGCCCCTTTCCAGCACTGTGCTCCTTGCTCCTAGTCAATGACTACACCTCTGCCTTAGACCTTGAACCTCAGACAATTCAGAAACTTGCCCTCCTCGCCTGGCAGCCACACAAGTGCTACTCTCCCTGTCTCTCCGGCTCTATCCCCAGCCTGTCTCTGACCCTCCTCCCCACTTCCTCCCTTCTGCACCCATCCTTCTCGCCAGCCCCTCTGTAGTCTCTTCTGCTGTGCACAGACTCTCACTGTGCAGCACCAATATTCTGCATGTTGCAAAACCATTGTTGCAGTTTCTTTAAATTTCGTGTAGTGTTTTGCCATCCAAATGCTTTAAATTTCCTACTTAGGCTCCATTCAAAGTCTACCTGGTTTACTGCATGCCTTGGTGTTTGGTTGTCATACACTCACGGTTACCTGTGCTAGTATTCGGAGTTTGAGGTGTGTAATAAGCAATTTAACTTTTTTTCCCCTAAACTAGTCCCCTATTATTATTAGAACTCATCTTTTTCCTTTCTAACTTCAAAACTTATGTATACCCTAAACTCTGAGATATACTAGATTCGTCTGGATTTTTCTGTTCCATTAATCTGCCTTTTAGTGTTAATTTTAACATCACATTTTAAAATTTCCTGGCAGAAGCTGTCTCCTATTGTCTGGCATTTTGGGGTGATTTTCACAAATGCTGTCTCCCGGACACGTTTCCTCCTTCCCGAGAGGTGAGCAGCCAGGTCCCAGGGTGCGGCTGTGCAGGTAGAAGGGCTCCACATGCTGGATCACAGTGTCTGCAGGGCCAGGCCCTCTGAGGCCGGCACAGACAGTCTGGTTCGTGCCTTTTCTCAATCTTCTGGCATTGCTGGTGTTCTCAGTTTGGAAACACTGCACTCCAGTCCTCAGCTATCCCCCTGTGGCCACCTCCCTCTGGACTTCATCAGCCACCCTTCTCAGTGGGGCACCAGTCATATCGAACTAGGGTCGCCCTGACACCCTTGCAGAACTGGAGGACTTCTGCAAAGAGCCTCCTTCTAAATACGGTCATGGTCCCATGTCCTTTAGCCTTGGTTGTCAACACGTCTTTGGAGGATACAATTCAGCCCTAACAGGCCAGTAAATAAATCATTTTTTTCTCCCGTCTCCTCCTCCCAGATCCTGAAACTGGAGCTCTGGGCTCAGCTGTGAGTAACAGCTTCTGTGTGGCTCCGTGTGAGAAAACAGATGCGATCCAGAATGCAATTTCTGGATAAGGACAGGATCTGTGTTCAACTCAGCAGTACACAGCCCACCAGAGTGCACCCGAAATCTGCCAGGGACACAGGCACACTCACCTGTGGGCTGGAATGATGCAGCCACTGGGGAGGTGACGGGAAGAATGCGCGGTTCAGAGTCCCTGAGATAGACCAGAAGGGAGCTAGAACAGAATGGCTGCTGTGGGCATCCAGGCAGGAAGCCCCGAGGCTTTGACCTGGGTAGTGGTGGTAGCCATGGGCCTAATGTGGGTGACAGCAGAGAGACTCTGTGGAAGCGTAGAGAGTCCCAATGACTGGCTGACTGAGGCTGAGGCACTAATGAGCTGGCCCATGTCCTCTATTTCTGGAACATCACTCTGTGACACCAGTCACCTCTAAAATAACATTCTGAGCCAGACTCATTTAATCTTTGCCTCTGGTGTCACTCCGAATGTGTTTCAAAACTCAGCCTTGTGTTCTTTGCTTGCTGGAGAAATGAACCTGAGCTCCTGGTTACTCTGGGCAGGAATGGTCTGCTCCTGGCACCCATAACGCACATGTTGGTGTCTATTCTCCTTAAATTTCCAGCCACACCTCAGTATTTCTATTCTTTCTTTCCCTCCTGTGTCGTTTCCCGGGGCTGTGACCCATATATCTAAAAGGACAGAGCAAAAGCCAGCCAGCCAGCCTTGGTCCTACTCAGCCCATCTGAACTGCCGCTCCGACATCCCCCTCAGAATCTTTCGGGCTTACTGTCACCTCAGTTTGGTCAATTAAGACTGATTTTATTAAACACATGAACAACTTCCAACTTCTCAGGTGTGAGAGCCCAGTGGCGGGTTTGGTCGATCTGATTTATAGGCAGCTACGTGGCCTCCAGATCACCCCGGACCTGGTACTCCTGCCTGTTGAAGGAAGAAACGGTGACTGTCTGCTTGGATCTCGGGGGCAGTGGGCAGCACTGGGAGGTGGGGAAGTGCAGGAGGTGCGGCAGAGAGCAAGGGTGCTGGGATGTGGACCTGTGGCTCTTGGGAGGGTGGGGGAGAGCTGACGTCAGGAAGGGCCTGGCGAACAAAGGAGGGAGGCTGCCTCGGTGGAGAGATGGGCCGAGCCATCTAAGGTGCCAGGTCTAGTGATCCCGCCACTGTGTCCTTGATCTGAGCATGTGACTCAGGGCTTAGTTTGCAAAGTGGCTGTCAGCCGAACAAGGCTGTGTGGCACTCTCCCTGTTTCTACCTGAGGTGCAGGAGCAGGTGGCAGCATCTGAGACAGGTCACTCTCATGCCTCAGGGAGAGACTGGGGGTGCCTTCCTCCCGGGACCTGGCAAGCCCTGGTGGCCTGTATATTCTGTAACTTCCAGCTGTGGCTTGTGTAGCCATTGAGCATAGGGCAGGGGATGTTAACCTTTGCCTTTAGCATGTGCGTCATCTAAAGACAGGGCAGATGGTGCAGCTGATCTATGACCACCTCACACATGTGAGGCTCCTGGCCACACCAAGGGCATGTGGTTTGACCCCCACTATGCCGTCGGGTCCTGGGTGTGCCAGCCCAGCCCCTGGTGATGACTGCATGGCTGCCACATCTCCTGTGAACCTGCATGATGGGGGTGAGCTTTCAACTCAAGTCCCTGGTCACCCTGTACATCCACTGTACACCTCATTGGTGATAGCAAGAAAACAAAGCTGTTGTCAGTGCAGCACTTGGTCCTAGCCCTGAGCATAGCGTGCCTCTGGGCTGCTGCCCCCGCCCCTAGAGGGTCTGTGAGCACAGGGGACCTCTGCCCCTCACTAGCTCCAGCTTCCAGGTCCCAGAGTTTCCTATTTCAGTGACCCCAGACTGCCTTCTAAAGCCATGCAACCTCTTGCTGGATGGGTATCTGTGCCATCTAAGGCACCAGGTCTATGTGGCCTGAGTGGTCTGTGGTCCCCTTATCATCCTTTGTGTCAGTCAGCTTGCTGTCACTGTGGCAAAATACCTGCGATAACCCACTTAAAAAGAGGAGAGGTTTATTTTGGCTCACTGTTTTAGAGGCTTCTGTCCATGGTTTCTTGGCCCCATTGCTTTGGGCCTGTAGTAGCACAGCACATCATGGTGGGGGCATGTGGTGGCACAAAACTGCTCATAATAGCTGGGAAGCAGAGAGATAGAAATGTGGGGGTCCTAGACCCTTCCTCAAGGGTATGCCTCCAAAAGTTTGACTTCCTGCCACTGGGCCCCACCTCCTAAAGGGTCCACCACCTCCCAGTACTGTAGGGTCATCATCAGCTGGAGACCAAACCTTTAACACATGGCCTTTGAGGGACTCTAAAATCCAAAGTGTAACACCTTTAATGTCTGTGAGATCCATAGTGTTATCATTTCACTCTTGATATTGGTGATTTGTGTCCCTCCTGTTATGGTTTGTGTCTAGATGTCCACCCAAGGCCTAATGTGGTCATAGGTAGGGCCAGATCTACTAAATTAGCCCACTGATTGGTTTGACAAAGTACTGCTGGGATCAAAAGTATGATGCTAGGATTAAGGGTATTAGGATTAAGGGTGGAAGTGGTACCCACCCTAAAGCCAGGTAGCCTGGATAAAATATAAGGGACAAAAAGAGACTTGCTTACCCCTTGCTTGCACCTCTTGCTTGCCTTGCTGCCTTCTGCTTGTCTGCCATGACACCCTGAACTTTGATCAAGCTTATTGTGGACTGAAACCTCTACGAACTGTGAGCCAAATAAACCTTTCTTCCCCTAACTTTGGGTGTCAGGTATTTTGTCTCAGCAACGAGAGAAAGGTAACTAAGACACCTCGCCTCTTGTCTCTTCCTCTTTGCCTGTCTCTGCCCCATTAATTTAAAAAAGAAACAAAAACAAGATATATCATATACAGATTCAGATTAACTATGATAAATGCAATCATTATGTATGTCTAAAATGTCCCAATAAATCTTCCTGGGTCAACAAAAAAATTTTGTTAGAGATTTGTAATTTTATTGATCATTTAAAAAAGCAGCTTTTTGTTTCACCAGCTTTCTCTAAGTAGTTTTCTTGTTTTGAATTATGTTGATTTCTTCCCTTTCTTTTGGTTTGTTTATGAATTTATTTCTTTATACTGCCTTCCTTCCTTCCCTATGCTTACTTTGGTTTATCTTGCTCTTTTCTCTGTTTTTGAAGCAAGAACATTCTGCCCTTCTACCTTTCACTTCATAGATTTCTTTCTCTGTTCCCTCTATCCAGTTATTGAGCCTAGCCTGTGAACTTTGTATTTTGCTTATTGTATGTTTCCAATATGAAACTTCCATTTAATTCTTCTTTCTTTTTTTATTTTCTTAATTTTTTTTCTTCTTCCTTTTCTTCTTAATTCTTCTTCCTATCTCCTATTTCTTCACTAGGACTTTCTGTTTCTTTGCTGAGGCTTTTGTTTTTTCATTGGTTTGAAGTGCATTTATAATTTTGTGCTGAAGCATTTTTATCCCAGCTCTTTTGAGATCCCTGTCAGGTAATTCAAAACTTCTCTGTCATCTAGCTTGGCATCTGTGGGTTGCTTTTGGTTTTCATTCTGTTTGAGATCTTCCCGATTCTTGGAGTGACATTTTTAAATCAAAATTTGGACATTTTGGATGTTGTATCATGAGTGTGGGTCTCCAGGTCTGATTCACCCCAACAATGGAAACCGGGCGGTACCTAAATCCTGCACGGGGAAGCATGAGGCCGTGACTGCGTGCAGGGTGCACACTCATGCTCCCACGATGGCCTCACCGATCATGAGGGAAAGACTGGCCTCTTGGGCACTGGGCGTGGCCGGAGTCCTCTCAGTTCACCGGACAGTAGACACCCCTCCTCCCCCGTGGGGTGCTGTATTTCCTCACAGCCTGGCAGGGGTGGAATTCCGGGTTTCCTGTAGCCTTAATTGATATGATGAGTGTGGACTGAGTTTTCTCTGTGGTATTGGCTGAGTAGAAGGTTGTTGTCTACATGCTTTCTGTCCCCTTCCTGGTCCTTTGGTTTGAGAACAGGCTTTTGTTGGAACTTCTTGCAGGAAGGAGTCTGTGCCTGCTGGTATTTCTGGGCTGCTGATTTCTACAGCTCTAGCTCTGGGATGCATGAACAGAAAGAAAGCTCAGAACCTCAACCAAAGTCCTTCCTTGGTCCTGACACCCTCACTTAGTGCCCTTCTCTCCACATTTAGTCCCCCTGCAGAAGATATCCAGGGTGATAGCTGCACTCAGTGGGAGGAAGAGGAGACCATGTGGCTGTTCCACCTTCCTGGAAGTAGAAGGACACATAATGCATGCGCCTCAGGTTGAAATAAACAGAGATGGTATTTGCCCATGTGCACATGCGCACCCATATGAGAATATGCATAAGTACCCATTATATTACCAGAAAGTATACTGATGAATACAGAACAGAGGGAGGAAATCACAGTGCTGAAAGCAATGTCTGAGGATGCTTTGCAAGAAGTATGATCTGAAGCCATGGCAGGTCACTAGGTGAAGCTACAGTGTTGGTCTGAGTACTCCAGATTCCAAATAGGGGTAAACATAAGAAGCAAAATTGATATGAACCTTTCAGATATTGGTTGATTTGGCTACCATAGGTGTTCTTTAATCAGCAAGCACCTATCGTTACAGCAGTAAGCTAGGAGATTAATAAGAAAAGGAGAAAGACATTTCGCGATGACTTAAGAAATGTGCGTGATTATACTTAAATCACACTTGTTTGATTGGTATTCTATTGGGCTTTTGACTATCACTTCATAGTGAAGATCCTAGTTCAGTAAGAGAACGTGACATACATGAAAATCAATGTCCTTTCAAATATTTAAAGATGATTTAGAAAATCATAGCTGTTCTGTACACAATATGAACCTTTTCAACCCCTAATTTGTTCTCAGCTGTGATGACTCAGAGGCGAGACAGAAACTGAAGTGTTTATCTGAAAAATACTTCTTGGTGATCATTAAAGCCTTTGTGATGAAAAGAAAGTACATTTGTGCATTTATAAATCCAGGAGCTGGCTGGGACCAGAAAGATTAAGTGCAACTGACTAAAGAATGTGCCAGGTTTAATTTCATCCCTTTATTCTATGTTATATGACATTTACTAATCCTCTTAACTCACCTGTACATCAGATTCTGTACCAGTTTCCTTTGATATTCTGATTTTATGAAGACAAAGATGGTATAAAGAATAACAATGATTACAGATGGAATGTGATTTGAGATTACGATAAAACACAAAGCCCTCTTAAATATCCTCTCTTCTCTCATGTACTTGTCTTTAACTACATGTCCTGTCATTATTTCTGGCTTCTGAGATCATTATTCTTATTCCTCCATTAATAAAAGTAATCACTCTTCACATTAGAATCCGGTACCATCTTACGTCTTTATAACAATCTGGGGTAGGGGGAAGCGAATGCCTTGCCACCCTCTGGAACAGGAGGAAACAGACCCACTGGGAAAGGCGTGGTCTCCACGGGCCAGCGCACTGTACGAGCTGGAAATGCATCTGATTGTCACCCAAGGGGGGCATATAGGTCTTGTGCTCTCCAGCTCTTCCTCTCCGACTTTGAGTAGTGGCAAATGGAACAGCAAGCTCCAGCTGTCAACAGACCCTGCTCAGAACCTGATACATTTCTTTTTTGTGGTCTGATTTGCTCTCTGACTATCATGTGCTGCCTATGAAAACTGTGGCAAGAACTTCAGTCCAAAAGTTCCCTGACCCCCGAATATGTGACTACACTTGAAAGTGGACCAGTCTCATTGTTTTGGAAGGGAAATCACTGTGGTAAAACCTTAGAGTAAGTTAAAAACTGCTAATTACTTAGTTCCTAGTGAGGGCCTGCACATTGTGCCAGAGTGTGCTGCCTGGTCTTGGGCATTTTCATTTGGTGCCTTACGTGCCTTTTGTTCATCTAAAACACATCGTCAGCACCTTCTGTGTTCTTAGTTTTGTGCCAGACTCACAAGGCAGGAGGGTTGAGGAGCTGCAAGAAAGAGGGTCTTTGCCCTGAAATTATTTTTATAACTTGTAACATCCTAAGAAAGGAGATCACGTGGTATAGATTTTGAGAGGTGGATTTTCTACACAGAATCTGAGTAGCTGCTGTTAGGAGGGTTTCACTCTGATGCTTGATATACAGTCAATCCCATTGTTCCCACTGGCATTAGAACATAATGACAGAAATATGCTAGATTAAGTCAGACTTTCTGCAGGTCCAACAAAAAACGCATGCATTTAAATGAACCAAATGTAAATTTAGACATAAGTATATAGATTTAATTATTCTAGAGAATTTCTTTCCTTTTTTCTGTGCTTGTATACTGTAACTAAGAAAATATCTAAAGTAACAATAATAGTATGAAAATTACATGTTTATAGATTTCAGATAATTTTTTAGTCAACTTCTTACTCATGTTCACTTTCCCCTTACTTGGAATTTCCCTGCCAGAGTTATCCTTTATCTTTATTCTACACTTCTTCCACTATTTTCTTACACAGTTTTAAAAGTGCCCACACATTTGCTATTTTTAAATTTAAGTCATGATAGTCCAACTCTTCTGCTACCTCCTCACTATCCTCTACCTAAATCTGGCTTTTTCCCTCCTCATGCCAAAGAAATTGTTTCTAAGCGGTTTCATTTGCCTCGTTTTCCTCCAGTACTGGGGATTGAACCCATAGTCTTCATACTGAACTACATCCCCAGCCCTTTTTTAATTTTTATTTTGAGACAGCGTCTTGCTTAGTTGCCCAGCTGAGTTTCAACTTGCCATCCTCCTGCCTCAGCTGCCCAGAATGCTGGAATTACAGGCATGTGCTTATTTATCTCCTTCTTAATAAACCAACAATATTTTCTTGTGGAGAATCATGCTACATTTTGGAAACTGACCCCCGTTCCCTCCCACAAATCCCCTCCAATGTGGGACAGCCATATCCCAATTCTGGCCCTATGCTGGCCTGTGGTGTGACTTTGGGGCATCCCCTCCATTGGCCTCAATCCAGCACAGTGAAAAATATTATGACCCTTACCGAGTGACACTTGCTGAGGATGCGCTAGAGGCTGCAGCTCTTCCCCTTCCACTCACACTCTCCTCACACTGTGCTTGTGGCTTTTCTGGATAATTCCCTTCTTCCTGGACACTACTAATTCATGCCCTGGACCGCATCCTGTTTGGGGCATTTCATCAGTTTTCACCACCCCACCAATACATCTAAAGATTGTGTTTAGTCTTTTAGCACTTCTTAAAATTTCACATGCAGAGTTTCGTTACTACATTCTATGTACTCTGTTGCAGTTGTTCAAAACAAAGTCCTCTGATTAAATGTGACCTCTTTGGCCCCCACCCTGACTCATTGCCAAGGATCACACCTCTCAGGGGTGTGTTGCTGTGTGCATCCTTCAAAAGTACAGTGAACATAGTGATGGACATGTATGTGACGTGTGAATTGCCATAAGCACCATTGTGGGGCTTTGCTCTCCCCTGATTCTGCTCCTAAATCCTGTATGAGTAGTTGTCCCTGAGTCTGACAACCCTGACAAATGGCAAAGGACCTGCCAGCCTACAGCTGGGATGGTGGGACTGCCTGTGACAATTGTCATCATGCTTCTCTGCCTTTTGGGTGCCATCTCTTCATTTTATTCTTTATGTTTCTTGAGTTGAACAAATCTTCACATTTTGTCATTAAAATTTCTCTTCCTCTAAGTTATTTTCATAATTCACCTGTTTTTTATTGTGTTGCCTGTCTTTTCTTATCAGCAACTCTACAAATCATGTGGTTCTCTCAATGGATACAGAAAAGATATTTGAAAACAGTTTACCACCTACATTTAATGAAAATTTTCAAGTGGTTGTTGTGGGTGATTTAGCCCATTTAGGCTGCTTGAACAAAATACACACACTGGGTGACTTAAAAACATTTACTGCTCACAATTCTAGAGGCTGAAAGTCCAAGATCCTAGAGAGTTGGTGGCTGGTCGGGTTCAGTTTTCTGGTTTATAGATGATCTCTTTTCATTGAGTTCTCATATTGTAGAAGGTGCAAAGAAGCTTGCTGGGGCCTCCTTTGTAAGGCACTGACCCCATCCATGAGGCTGTACCCTCATGAGCTAATCATTTTCCAAAGGCCCATCTCCTAAGACCATCACTTTAGGCATTAGGTTCTCCAACAGGAATTGGGGAGGGGCCAATAATCCAAGCCATATCTGTAGGCATAGAAAATGTTATTCATTTTAAGCTGATTTAAAATCTATTCCCTTTAAATCTATTGCCTGAATTCTCATTAATTTGCTCTATTCTGTTTGTCTGTCTGTGTACATGATTGTGTAATCTTTCAGTAAGAACTTCAATCTTCTTTTCAGACTTCAGGCCGCTAATTTCTTCTCCCTCCTTCTCTTTATCCCTCCCTCCCTTCCTTGCATCTCAATAATAAGGACCTTTAGTCCTATTTTAAATAGCTGTAACATCGGTGGACATATCTGCTTCTGACTTTTAAGTATTTCTCTATTAAGTGCAATGTTTGCAGAAT
>PVJO010023774.1:0-25543 GCA_004026905.1 Hystrix cristata | reverse complement strand
TCCAGTATATTTTCTAGGTTGGAAAGTGGAAAATGAATACATAATAATAATAAGCTTATGTTACATATAGTTTTAAAAGTTTCAAAGAGTCTTGATACAAAATCAGTTTATATTCTGGAGAAGTTTATAATAAAGTGTTTTATTAATAATAATAAAAAAAAAAAAAGCTTCATTACAAGTGGGCTCCTACTTGTCCATCTTGTACCAGTAGCTGTTGTGCCTCATTCAGTTTCATGGGCCAATTCTTATTCTTGACTTTTATGCTAAGTACAGTATTTGATTTTCCTGAAAGTTTCCACTGATCTTGTCTCCAGATTCTGAATGTTCTCAGGAATCTTCTACTTTTCCAAAGTAACTAAACCCTTAAACCCTATTTTCATTTTTATATATCCCTTTTCTGACTTCTCAGTCTGTTCTGTTCTCTTCTGTTCATTTTTCTTCTTCCTCTCCCCTTCTCTTTTCCTCCTTCTCTCCCTCCCTTTCTCTTTCTGGAACACAGTACAGGTTAGATTGCCTAGCACAAAGAACGTGCTCAGTCAATTCACTGTATATTTGCTAAATTGATTCCTAGGATATGTGTACTGTTTTACCATCCATCAAATACTTTAACGTATATTTTTTACGTTTATTTTCAAAGCAGATACTGCTTTATTTTCATTACCACTTACTCGTTCTTCTGTTTAATAGTGTCTTTATGTGTTTGTTGCTTTACATTTATTTCATATGATGAAACAGCTTGAGACCGTGATTTGCCTTTAATCACATTTATAAGAAAGCACCAGGATTTTTAAAACTTTAAGCTTAAACATTGTCTGGTCTTTACCTCATCAGTTCAAGAGTGGTTAAAGGAAAGTTCTCCTAAAATGTAATCCGTGTCAGTTAATCTCAGTGTATCAATTTCTGTAAACCTTCTTTTAAAAATGTTGACCTGAAAGTAGAAGAGGGACTGTTAGGGCCTAGGAATGGGTCCAAGGCAGAGGAGAGGGAAAGAGGACAGAAGAGAGGTGAACTTGATCAATGTGTGATATATGCATGTATGGAAGTGTCATTAATGTGAAACCCATTAATTTGTACAATTAATTCGTGTTAATAAACAATTTTAAAAGCTAAGTTTTAACTTACCCTTTCAGAAGTCTCCACTATAATTTGCATTAAGATGACTAAATAAAATGTTATAAACTAATACATGAAACTAAAATAATATGTATATTCACTCAAAACAGATTATTCATAATTAACCTACTATGGAAGAAAATCACTTAATTTTTTTAATCTAGCTTACTCTAAAAAATGAAATCTGTAGCAGTGATTTCTAGTAGTTCTGTAGAGTGTGTGTATTTGTGATGTGTCCATTTTTTTAACCACCTTTTGAAATTTCCTCTTTGAAATGTTCAAAGTCATGCATTTTGCCTTTCTTAAAGTATTTTTTAAGTATTTCACTAGTAAAATTATGATATAATTATTTTAGAAATAGACAAGTCTCCTTACATTTGTCAAATATAAATCGTTCAGTGAAGTGTTAACTCTGTTTGCTTTGATGGCAAGTTTTTAAATTTTTGCTTGTTTATTTGTTTGTTTTAACTAGGGAACAAAGAATGGGCAGGAGAGTGGTGTTGAAATCGGAATTGACACCATTCAGTTTGGTGCCCCAGCTTCAAACGGGAATGAAAATGAAGTTGTTCCTGTGCTTTCAGAAAAATCTGCTGACAAAATGTCTGAACCTAAAGAACAACGGCAGAAACAACCACGAGCAGGACCTATCAAAGCCCAGAAGGTAAATACGTGATTCATAACCCAGGTGTAATTTTAGGAAAGCCATTAACACTTAAGCGGAGCAAATAGTTTTAAAATCGAATTTAAATTTTAGTTAATGTCTTTCATTGTGATGCATTTTGTCATAAACATTGACCTTAGCTTCCAGATTTGAGTCCAGTAGAAAACAAAGAACATAAACCTGGTCCCATTGGAAAGGAACGTTCATTAAAAAATAGAAAAGTAAAAGATGCCCAGCAGGTGGAGCCAGAAGGACCAGAGAAGCCAGCCCCTGCTGCCGTCAGAAGTGCGGATTCCGTCACAGCGAAGGAAACCAAAGCAGTTTCAGAAATGTCTGCAGAAATAGGAACGATGATCTCAGTGTCTTCTGCAGAATACGCCACCGATGCAAAGGTAGGCGTCCAGTGACTGCCATTTCAGTTGACACACAAGACATGTCCTAAATGAGTGAGAAAACAGCAACACTGGTATGGGGGATTCCCCCCTGAGAAATACATTTTTCCTCTCTATGGGTTATTACTTCTACAGAGAAGGCTTTATTTCATGGTCACCTATGTGACATAAATTCTTTACTGTAAATTGTATTTCTTTTTTTGGAAATTGACTCTTAATTCTGGACGAGTTGAATAGCTTACAGTGAAAAATACACTCACAAACTTGGGATACTTCTGTTTGGATTTGTAGTACAGCTCCGCAACTTCTCTTTGGCTAGTAGAGGTGTAGCGGTGCTTTATCTTGCCTATTGGTGAGATTCTGAACACAGAAATGGGACAAACTTTTAGCAAGGCCAGTATAGCCAGTTTTCTTTCATGGTTGGACCAGGTCACTGTTTTCTTAGTAGAGCACTAGAGGATGTTGACTTGCATTTAGAACCACACTGAATGAAAGACACCTCCAAAACTACCATCAGCCATCTAAATATGGGGTAAGCATCTGTGGCTTCAACCAACCAAGGATCAGAAATCCCCCCCCCCAAATTGCATCTATACTGAACATGCATGATTTTTTTTTTCTTATTATTCCCTTAACGATAACAATTTAACCAAGCCGGACATGGTGGCGCATGCCTATAATCCTAGCACTCAGGAGGCTGAGGCATGAGGATTGCCGTGAGTTCGAGGCCAGCCTAAACTACTTAGCGAGACCCTGTCTCCAAAAAAAACATGCAGTTTAACAACAATTTACATTGTATTGTTGTATTAAGTATTGCAGGTAATCTAGAGACAATTTAAAGTATGCAGGAGGGTATGCACGTATGTTTTATGCAAACACTATACCATTTTATGTACTAAACTTGAGCATCATGGATTTTTCTGTCTGGAGGAGGTCCTATAAGCAGTCCTCTGCAGATACCAACAGAACAACTATATTCATTAGGCATGTTACATTGATAACAACAAATTTATATTTGCCATCTTGTGTTCATTCCAGGGCATTATAGTATATTCGCTGAGAAGGAAGGTGGACGAAATCTCTTTTGGTTTTTTTTTTTTTGAGACAGGGTCTTGCTGTGCAGTTCAGGCTGGCCTCAAACTCACTGTGTAGCCCAGGCTGGCTTCAAACTCCAGGTGATGCCCCTGTCTCAGCCTCCCAGGTGCTGGCATTACAGCTGTTGCACCATTGTGCTCAGCTTAATTTTTTATTCGAATGGTGTTCTCTTTTTAATCGCTTTACAGTTGAATTCACATAAGTGAAAATGCATGTGATCTACCTCCACTATATTTAGAGAAGAGAGTGATGACAGTAAACAAGCAGTATATCCTAAAATTTTATTTTAACAACTCATGTTTTGATATTTGCTTATCTACATTTTTTTAAGGAAAATAAAAATCAGTAGTTGATAGTAAACTAAACTTGAGCGTGGGAAACACATTTAAAAATTCTTTCAATAATGCCAAAAAACATTTGATACTATTGACAACTTCTAGTACAGTGCAGCACTTTTTTAAGTATGTATAGGAGCTCAGTAGCAGTTGAAATGTTACCATTTTGATGGTGGGAGAGTCTGGTATATTATCCTGTAAGATTTGAGTGCATTGAGTCTAACGTTTGCCTTCTGCTTTCTTCCGAAACAACTTTTACAGCCATTAGGCTATCCTTAGAAAGTGATTCGTTTATTCACTTTAAAACGGTTTTCTCCATTACTCTTCCACAGGAGTCTGTAACAGACTATACTACACCTTCTTCTTCTCTCCCTAACACTGTGGCTACTAATAATGCCAAAATGGAGGATACTTTGGTCAATAATGTAAGTAGTCAATCTGAGGTTTGGCAGATTCGTATAGCAACCTGACTACTCTCTGGTACATCACCTTCTATTCTACTGTAGTGACCAACGTTCAAGTCTTACCAGTGGGAAGAGTTGATGACACATGTGTTTAAGGAGTGCTGGGATCCGTTATAATCTAGCTATCTTGCTTTTCTCGGAAAGTTATCAGCTTTCCATTCAGGTCGAGGGCAGGTGGTGCTTAGGCTTGAATTCCTGAGTACTAATCCTCTGAATCTCATTTTAGGAAGAAGTTTTGTTCTTAGTTCTCACATTCTACAAGTTCACCATTTTACTTAATGATTTTGTTAACAAATGATACCTTTTTATAATGCAGTAGAACTTCACTCGTTTAAAATAAGTAGAATCAAATAACAACTATAGTGTTTTCAAGGAATCAGGGTTTTTTGGGGGATTTTTTTGTCTTTTTAACATAAGCTGGCATGGCAGGTGAGTATGCTGTAATCTCACGTATGCAGGAGGATCACAAGTTTAAGGCCAGTCTGGGCAGCTAGACCTTGCATGAAAATAAAAAATTCTTAAGAAATGGCAAGTAGTATGGCTCATGCCTCTGGGCTCCACCCCCAGTGCTAGGGGTATGTGCGCCTCTGTTTGTGCCCACATGCGCACAGACACATGTGCTCTTAATTGTACCAATATTTTTTTGTGATGATTAAGCTATAATATGTACATTAAATACTTGAGTTCCTAAATGCTACAACATTAGATGTTGTCCTGTTGTGAATTAACGCCTAATTTCCCAGAGCGACCATGTTACAATTCAAGATTGTGTTAAAAGTTCGTAGTTACAGAGTCGGACGTGGTGGCACATGCTTGTGTTCTCAGCATTCAGGAGGCTGAGGCAGGAGGATCGCTGCAAGTTTGAGGCCACCCTGGACTACATAGTGAGTCCAGGGCCAGCCCAAACTACACAGTGAGATCCTGTCTCAAAAAAAAAAGGGTTAGTAGTAAGTTATATGTGTGTCCCTTGATTGGACAGCTGGTATGATAGAAATCTGATTGTCTGCTCTCTTTTTAAATATGGCTCTCATAGTCAAAGGCTATGAGACTAAAATGTTCATCATTCTTTTCAAAAAATTTTTTGCAGATACTTGTTTTTTCAAAGGGCTTTATCATTTTGAGTATAAAATCTGTTTTTTGTCTTATTTTTTTCCCCTGTGCTACCTGTCGTTCCCTCTAGCATCCCATATATGCAGTTTTAGAAAGGTGAGCTTTATTAGGGGTTCGCTTAATCCAACTTCTTTAGTTCATTTGCAAGACTTTTACGGTGCAGCAAAGGAATAGAGAGGGTTGAATTGCATATTTCCTCTTGGTGAGAAAAGCTCTGCAGGGTGTGATTAGTGTAATTTGTCCAGTTCAGACATTTTAAAACTTCCCGTGCTAAATCTTTCTCCCATTTTAAGTATTTTTTTGCAAATTTCCCATGCAGTGGAAAACTTGAAGAGAAACAACTTCCTTTCATTTTGAATTCTCTTGTCACTGTCTAGTTATTGTCAAATATTGAACCAGTGAAGTCTCAAAGATGATTATACTTTAATTGTGGTGTCTTTTCTCATTAAAAAAAAATAGGATGTAGCTGTAACTACTTTGCAAAGAATGTGTGTAATACTTTCTGCCAGTCTATCTGCTGAAAATACTTGAGTCCTTAAACTGTTGTCACTGTAAATACTCAAATGAAGCCAGGTATGGTGGCACACATTTGTAATCCCAGCACTCAAGAGACTGAGGCCAGCTTGGGCTACGCAGTGAGTTCAAGACCAGCCTGGAATACATAGCAAGACTGTATCTCAAAAAACAAACAAAACAAAACAAAAAAACTACTCAGATGAACATTTTAATGATTTCTATAATCTGTAAGACTGATTAGTGTGGTGGCTTGTATATTGGTAACTACCAGAGTCCCTTGTATGGGTGAATAGCCTGTATTTGATTATTAGTATGTAGTGTATATTTAAGTACAAAATACCAGTTTGAGTCCAGTAGTATAGTCATCTGTTTGGAGTGATTTAACAGTGCTGCTTTGTGTCAAGTATGATGAGGATTCTGAGCTTAATGTGTTAAAAACAGATGTCGTACATAGGAAGATTTTCAGCACCTTTTAAAATGTTCTTTTTCTTTTCGTTAATCTTTACGGGACTTCCATTTTATACATAGAACTTTTGTCTTTGAAAAAAGTATATTTTAGGCTTATTTCTTTTATTAAGGCTCAATACAGTTGTTTTTCCTTAGTTAACTGATACTTGAAATCATTAAATATTTTGAATATCTGAAGAATCACCGTTAAGTAGTCCTTGCTATGACAGATACCCATTAGATCATAGTATCACCCAGTGAGTATCTTAAAGCCCCTAAGTATCCCAGCCTTTTTTGTTTTACCTAAACAACTAAGTGAACTGTCAAAAACAAACGTACAGTAGTAGATAGTAAAATCCCAAGATCCAGAGACTTGGAAGAAAAGAAGAGAGAGAGGTAGTTTCTAATATGTTCAAGTTTCTAACAATATTTGGCACGATCATTTTACTACTCTAGCAAATGGTTTGCTTGGTGTAATAGCCAGATATGTTTTCACTGTCATGTTATTAATTCTCAAACACCCTACAGACCCCCATATGTAGTGGAAATTGTGCTCCTTAGAGAGTCGCCGTGCAGTTTGCCACTCAGCAGCAGCAGCACCTGGGAGCGACTTGAAGTGCAGGGTTCCTGGCTCTAGCTCAAGCCACCTGAGGCAGAACTCACATTTTTAGCAACAGCCCCTGGTGGCTCAAATGCACTTTGAAATGAAGCACTACCTTCCAGTGTGCACTTTATACTTGGGGCAGACTCTTTCTCTTCAGAATCCTTAACATACTAACTTCTGTAAGGATGTAACTGTTGAGTAATGAGATACTCCTGTTGCCTCTGATGAAAAATAGCACCACCCTTCAGAGCACTTTTGCACTATCAGTAAACTTGGGTAGCAGACTTAGTTGGATTGTGATGTGTGTTACCTGCCTTTTCAGGTGCCCTTGCCCAATACCCTCCCTCTTCCCAAGAGGGAGACCATACAGCAGAGCTCCAGCCTCACCTCAGTTCCTCCCACTACCTTCAGCCTCACCTTCAAGGTATGTGCAGTATCCATCTCCAAGGGTCCTTCGTTTTTGCACAAGGGAATGTAAGTTAATATTCTTTTGATGTTTGTATTAGTTTTATGTGGTAAGGTACAATACTATGCTGAGGAAATGAGTGATGTCAAATTAACTTCCAAATGTTAATAGCTTTTAAAAACCCCTTAGCAGTAGTTTTAAATGTGTCTATATTTAAAGTGAGGCCTAATTAATGCTTGCAAATTTTGTCTTTAAAAATTTAGAATATTCATTCTATATATAATACTCATTCTATATATAATATTAGCACTGAATTCTTCAGTGATTTTAATTTTGGGATATATTAGTTAAATACATAAATCCAAGGACCCTGTCAGTGGGGAAAACATTTTAACACTTTTGATGTTGAAGTTTTGGTTTGTGTTTCTATTTCCTATTTGTAATTTTGAGTCATGTTCTTTTCTATAATTTTCTATATGCTTTAAATTGGTCTCACTGATTCGTGTTCATAATCTCGGTAAGTGACAGTTAGTTGACCTCTCTTACAGCAGAAGTTCCTAGTGTTAGATTCCCTGGTTAGCAGTGATTCTCTTTGATGATGTTCAGCAGAACAGAAGGACGCTAAATTGTCTTAACCATGTTGCCACCATTCGCTTCTGAACTCTTTCTCTTTTCTCTTGAGCCCCCGACCTCCTGATCACTTTTCCTCCAACTTCTTTATAAAAAGCTCAATAAATAAGTTCAAAACTGTAAGATTTTTGGGAGATAATAGCCTCTTGCTTTATATCACCCTGTTTTACACAGTCCTTATTGGTTAGTAGTGCCAATTCCTGTTGAGCTTTTGCTATTGTTTTTCCACTCGAATGATTTCATCTCAATCTGTTCTTTACTTTGTCTTATAATTTATGTAATTCTTATTATTATACTTTAAAACTTAATTTCACCTGAGCAAATATAATGTTGTCTTTAATTATTTTTAAGCCCCTTGTCAATTCTGTAGAGTACTTGTTCAACTTTGCCTTTCACTCAGTTTTTTGTTTGTTTTTGTTTTGTTTTGTTTTGGTTTTGGTGCTGGGGATCGAGCTCAGGGCCTTGTGCTTGCAAGGCAAGCACTCTGACCACTGAGCCAAATCCCCAGCCCTGCTTTTCACTCATTTTTAACATTCCAAAAAGAAATAATAGGCATTTAGAGTTAAAATTATTAAACTGCATCAGCTTAAACTTTGCTCTGGATTCTCATTTTTAAACTTTTCTTATATCTCTCTTTGAGTAATAGCTGAAATACAGAAAAATTCTGTATGGACATCATTCTCAGTGTGTATAGTTAAGTAATTATACTTTGAGTTTCCCTAAATTTTCCAGCATTTCTTGCCACTTAACAAATGAAATTAAGCTGTATACGGTGTTATGCAGTGTTGATTAACTACAGTTTAATAATTTGTGTGTCTTCAACAAAACAAAACTGTCATGAAAGATAAGATAATCTCATTAAATTACCCTAACCCACAAATCTTTTATACTACAAGCAAATTGCATTATGGACAACTTCCTAACTTGTACCCTAGGCTTTCATTTTAAAATATATTCAAAATCAACAACATAATTTTGAGGAAAAGAATTTAACTCAAACATAAGTGTCCTACTTTTGGTATGTACAGTGATAGCAGTTGGTCATTAAGTAATAGCATTAGTCATTATTTAGGGGAGCAGGGTTAAGTACTACCATTTTTCAAATTGTAAAAAGTAGAGTAGATTAAAATTTTAGAAATTGGTACTGAAAAGAACCACAGACTTCCTAACAGTGCTGTTAAAAATGATACTTGTAGAAAGTACCCTCATATAAATGATCACAACTAGATCTTGGGTTTTCCTTTTGCCCCAGTATTTCCTCAGGTAGTACTAAAAACTTCAGAATTTGTGTATCTTGTTAAAATAGCCTCAAGGAATCATAATTCCAGTTCAGATGATAGCTAGGATCCATTAGCTACATATAATTATTGAGCACTTAACCTACGGCTAGTCCAAGTTCAGGTGTGTTACAAGAGTAAGATAAAGTAGGTGCTGCATCTGAAATGTTAATGTTAAGAAAGTGTATATTACTTTTTACATTGATTATTATCAGTTGAAGAAAATGTTCTCAAAATTAATGTTACCTCTTTATTTTTACTTTTTTTAAAACGTAGCTACTAGAAAACTTTTTTAGCTATATATATGGGTTGTATTTATATAATGCCTTCTGAACACTGCTGAACAGTGCTGCTCTGAATAGGCTGAGATAAGACCTGTTTCTGCCTTTTAAACTGCCTGCTATGGTGGCTTATGCCTGTAATCTCAGCACTTGGGAGGCTGAGGCAGGAGAATGAGAAGTTTGAGGTTAGCTAGGCTACATAGTGAGTTTTAAACCAGCCTGGGTTACACAATGAGATCCTTGTCCAACAAAACCAGGATTACAATTCAAATGACTACAGTTCATTTCCTTTTTACTCAGCAGTATGGAGGGGGTTGTGTTTAGATAACACTGTTTCTTAATGCTGTCAGAGAGTTCTCTGTAGACAGCCAGGCATGGTGGCACATGCTTGTAAACCCAGCACTTGGGGGCTGAGGCAGGAGGATCGCTGTGAGTTCAAGGCCAGCCTGAATCACATTGTGAGACCCTGTCTCAAAAAACTAAACAAATAAATGTTATCTGTAGAAATATAATGAAACTCCATTACACCTCTAGTTTGCATAAAGGAGCAAAGATAAAGGGGCAAGTGCAATTTGAAAGCCCTCAATGTTTATTTTTGTAGTTTTTGTATGTGTTTAAATGTGTATATTAATTCTGTATTTTCCTTTTTTTTTTATCCTCAACAAATGTCTATTTTGTTGCAGATGGAGTCTGCACGCAAGGCCTGGGAGAATTCTCCAAATGTACGGGAGAAGGGCTCTCCAGTAACGTCCACAGCGCCGCCTATCGCCAGCGGAGTCAGCAGCAGTACCAGCGGGCCAAGCCCTGCTAGTTACAGCTCGTTCTCCAGTGCATCTGTGCCTCAGATTCCTGTCGCTTCAGTCACCCCTACAACGTCACTATCAGGTGGAACTTTCTGTACCTTTCCTATAATACCTTTCTGGGGGCTTTTTTGTTTCTTTTTTGTAGTGGTGGGAATTGAACCTAGAGCTTTGCACATACTGTGAAAACTCTTTACTGCTAAGCTACAACCCCAGCTAACTATCTGGAATTGTTTAGAGTTTCTTTTTTTTGGTGCCAGGGATTGAACTCTGGGCCTTCTGCTTCCTAGGCAAGCACTTGAACCACTGAGCTAAATCCCCAGCCCTTGTTTAGAGTTTCTTATGGTCTGTTCCTCTTCAGTATCCCCTCATAAAGTATTACTTACAAAACATGTGAGATTGTACATGAAATTCGTACCCGCTCGATAGTAAAGCTTCTTGTCCGTCTCACCATCTTCATCCTCTCAGAATTGTAGTTTGACAGATATTTATTGATGGGAAATATACAGACACAGTACAGGTAATAAAGTGGTTGGTAAGAAAAGGTTTTTTCCTCTTAAATTTTTCTGTGAAGTTTATCTTTTGTTAAGTTTTACATAGTTATCACTAATTGGATAAGCTACAAAATAACCAGAATCCCACACAGTTATTAAATGTTTTCTCAATCTGTATCTGATGTAAGGGTACTGTTGGCCTAACCCTAATGAAGCAGTTTGTGTTTTCTGGTGAAGAGTCAGGTATAGAGAATTTCCGAGCCTTTTCTCGTCATAGAGAATGATGAAATCCTTCGCTTTGGTCAATTTTGTATTTGTTAAAGGAGAGTCCGTCAGTGTCTGAAATTAGAATATGTTTTTCTTGCCTTTTTTCTTAAATTTTTACTAATGATTGATTTTTTTTTTTTTTGCCCATGAACTATCCGTTTGGAAGCTTTATGGTTCCAGAGAGTCATAGAAGATGTTTCTAAAATGGTTGTCTCGGGCTGGGGATTTAGTTCAGTGGTTAGAGTGCTTGCCTCACAAGCACAAGGCCCTGAGTTTGAACCCCAACACCAAAAAAAATAATAATAAAGAAATGGTTGTCTCTAGCAAAATGTACCTTTTTCCCTTTATCTTATGTGCAACCATGTGTCTTACACTGAAAACAAATTTTATTTCATACTTTTCCATTGTTTTCTGTTATTTCCAAAGTAGTCCTTTCCAATGAATATAAAATGTCCATCACAGAAATACATGCTTTGACTGGTTTTTATTTACTCATTGCAATATTGTTTCTCAATATTCCACTATTAAGTGCCAGAAAGCTAGCCTTTGGGTAATAGTACATTTATTTTTATCATCTGACACCAGAAGTATGTATTAAGACAAACTCAGAGAAATTTTGCACTGCATCACAATTTCAAATGAAACAGTTTTCCAACTTGGTCTTTTCCCACCCTCTCCTAAAACTGTCCTTAAGATTCCCCGCTGCCTTTGCCAGTGCAGTCTTCATCTGTGCTCACTGCCCAGCCCAGACCACAGTGTATTTGGGGTGGGGTTGCTGTACAAGAAACAGGAGACTGTGGTAGGACAATTTGGAAGTAAAGTGAGTGGGGAGGTTCCTACTTCTTTGTTTGATGTTCAGCAAGTTTTCCTCAGGTTTAGATGATCTCCACTCCACTTCACTGGGATTATTTTTAAACCAGAACTTTGTTGCCTTGTCATCCTGCTAGTAGAGACTCTTCTGGAAAGACAGGCACCTGAATCTTGAACCTGTATGTCTGTCATTTTTAAATCAAATGCCGGTGTTTTCATTTTGCACCTGTAAAGTTTTTGCAAAAAGGAGTGAGAAATCTAACCTCGACTTTAAATGGCTTTGTAGGAACAGTTGGGATCTCTCAAGGTCCATTTACATTCATAATTATTCCTAAAGTGCAGCACTTTGTCATTTTATGTCCTTACAACTATGCTTAATCATAAAGGAATAAAACTCTTAATTATCCTTTTCTTCTTTGTGGTGATTATAAATTAGATAGTAATTTGAGGTTTAACTATAACAGCCCTGTAGGCCCTCAGCCTCCTTATTTTATGAAGTTCGTGCCTTGTTTCTTCATCATTTTAATTTTCTACTATTTATGTTTTTCCAAATTTTGTAATCATGTTTGGATTTAGTGATGAATGTTTCTTCCTTTGTAAGCCACCACGTACCCACTTTTGTCTTGAGGCAGTGTCATTCCTCTGTCTCTTTGAGGGATTGGTTCCAGAATTCCACCTCCACAATACTATCTGTGAATTCATGTCAAATCCCTCATACAAATTGGCGTATTATTTGCATTGACCTGTGTACATTTTCCAGTATGCTTCGAATTATCTGTAGGTAACTTAGATACCTAACATGGTGAAAATGCTATATAGTTATTATACCATATTATTTAAGGAATAATGAGAGAAGGAGTCTGTATATATTAAACACAATTTTCTTCCCAAATAATTTTCATTCCCAAGTTGCTTGAATACTCAAATGTAAACCCTGCGTGTACAGAGGACCTACTGTACTTGATGGGTGTAAGCATTAATCTTCTAGTTGCCAGTTGGTACTGTGAACAACAGTGGCACTTTTAAACATGTTTTTGTCTTTCCCCTTATTTCATTCCTCCCCTAAATACAGGAGCTGGTACATACACTACCTCTTCTTTGAGTACAAAATCTACAACCACATCAGACCCTCCTAATATCTGTAAAGTGAAACCCCAGCAACTGCAGACGAGCACCCTGCCTTCTGCGAGCCACTTCTCACAGTTGAGCTGTGTGCCTTCCCTCATTGCCCAGCAGCAGCAGAGTCCACAGGTGTATGTGTCTCAGTCTGCAGCAGGTACTACTTTGAGGTTGCATGTAAAGAATTTACAAAATGAAGACTTTAAATGTTTTTTTCCTCTTAGTTAACCCTTCAGTTTTAAATATTTTTTTATAGTCTTTGTAAATATGTCTTCTTACAGAGCTGACTTCTGGGGCTCTTGGCAGTTGTTTCCTGAATATATATTATTAAACTGACAAGAACACACACTACCCTTGGTCTTAACCAAAAGACCAAGATGGAATATATTTTATTACTAGTTACTTCTTGTATATGTATGGCAAATTAGTGTCCAGTAGTTTAACTTACGCACATGACACCATTCCAATCAAATTACAAAACTTTTTGTTACCTGTCTGTAGTTTGATAATAGATAATGAAGTTCTTGGGTGAGAGAAAACTAAACATAAATGTAGCAAAGACTAGTGGGACAATGTGGTGCGCACCTGTAGTCCTAGCATTTGGGAGGCTGGGACAAGAGAGTCACAAGTTCAATACCAGTCTAGCGTTCATAGCTAGATCTTATCTTAAATTAAAAAAAAAATTACATAGCAGGGTGGAGTAGCAGGTCCTACTGAGTGTCAGTGTTCATCTGAAACATTTGTTTTTAAGCCCAGGAATGATTGCAGTTCAAAATAAAAGTAGTGATGCTATTTCGTATCTCTCATAGAAAGATTGATAATAACTAGCACTTGTTGCTATCTGATATTATTAATAATACCATAAGTGTATAAATTAACATAATTCTGTCTGAGAAGTATAGAGGATTTATGTGTATATACTGTAGTAACAGTTTCAGTAGCAAGTGATCTTATACAGATAAACTTTGAAGGTGTTCATTTGAATATTGCTTATAATAACCAATTAAAAATGATATGAGTTCTCCATTATAACTATATAAAAACAAGTCACAAAAACAGTGTGTATTAAGAATCTACCAAAATCATTTAGAATTCTTAAACATCAACTATTTTGTAATATTTTGCTAACTTTTAGTAGGTAGACCCAAAATTGGAGTATATTGGCTAGTTCGTGAGTAGATTCCTTTTGAATTTTTATGTGAAATTTTACCAATACATAGCCTGCTGACAGTCAGCAGTCTGTGTTGTTTTGTAACCTCATTAGTACTAGAATTACATTGTCTTAATTTACATGTACCTTTCTACTAGGAGCTTTGCATCTTTTTGCATTTGCATCTTTTCACGTGTCTAGTTTTTCTGTTGGTTGTATTTTCAGAGAGCTTAATTTGAAATCTCTAAAACTTGATTTTTATTTACTATTTGAAAAATTACAAAATTAGACACTATTGCATGTTGTTCCTAATGGTCTGCAGCTCAAATCCCAGCTTTCTACATGGACACAAGTCATTTATTTAATACCCAACATGCACGATTGGCTCCACCATCCCTGGCGCAGCAGCAAGGCTTCCAACCAGGTCTCTCCCAGGTAAATATCAAAGACTACTTCCCACCCTGCATTTGATTCCAGTTTATAATTGTAATAGCTGTCTTGGACTACAAGTAACAGACTCCCTAAAGTTATCTCCAACCAATGACTACCTTGATAGGCTGTTAGCAAGATTGTAAAAATTCCCCCAGCTTACCAAGGCTTAATAGTTAACAGTGTAGAATAAGTCTTGGATTTTGATGTTTACATTTTCATTTGCAAAAGATCTAGCTCCCTATTTCCTACTATCTGTGTTTTATTTTGCTCTTTATTTATATTTTGGGTTTCTCATACAAAAGAACTCATGTGATATATTTAAGTGTGCACAAGGTAACCAACAGATGGAGGGAGAAAGTAGAAGGGGCTGAAAAAAATGAAGATGTGTTATGTCTAAGTACCAGCTCCCCACGATGAGTATAAAAGGGAGCTGGTATGGGCTATTGTCTTTTATTCTTTTTATGTCTCAGAATGTTACTTCTGATTGTTATGATTTATGTATATGATATTCATTGCATTTTTATACAGATTTTTTTTTTTTTCTTCACTGCAGCCGGCTTCAGTCCAGCAGATCCCGATCCCGATTTATGCACCACTGCAAGGCCAGCATCAAGCCCAGCTGAGTTTGGGGGCTGGACCTGCTGTTTCCCAGGCCCAGGAATTGTTCAGCTCTTCACTTCAACCATATAGGTAATTGCCTTAAAAATTATGTTTGGGGTTGGAGTTTTAGCTTCGTGGTAGAGTGCTTGCCTAGCAAGCTCAGGGCCCTGAGTTCAATCCCCAGCACTCGCTTGCTGGGCGTGGTGGCACATGACTAATCCCAGCACTCAGGAGGCTCAGGCAGGAGGATCGCTGTGAGTTTGAGGCCAGTCTGGACAAAGAGTAAAGTAGATTTAGTTCTCAGCTTCTGATAAACACAGAGAGTCATTCTCATAGTTCAGGAGGTAAAATACAACCAATTTATCAGGGAGAGCAAGCTTTTTCCAGGACTTCTACGTGACGGGCTTTGTTGTATACAGGGCTCTAAATCTTGAAACAGATTCCTTTAAACGGTCTGTATGCCTCTTTTCTTGAATTCTGGGCTAATTAGATTTCTTGGTCACTTTAGATTCCAAATAAAACTTGTAACAGCCTTTTCTTCCTTAATGCTTATGTAGATCTCAGCCACCCTTTATGCAGAGCAGTCTGTCCCAGCCATCTGTGGTCCTTTCGGGTACTGCTATCCACAACTTTCCAGCTGTGCAACACCAGGAACTTGCCAAAGCACAGTCTGGTCTTGCCTTTCAACAGACTTCAAATACTCAGCCTATTCCTATATTGTATGAACATCAGCTGGGGCAGACATCAGGATTAGGAGGTTCCCAGCTGATTGATACACATCTTCTCCAGGTAAGTCAAGAGCCAAAATGATGAATGATCACATATTTCTGTTTTTTAAAAACATCCAAATTATTTTAAGGAAACATTTTTTAAAGAAAAAAGTATGGGCTGTCTGGATGTTAAAAGATACAATTTTTAAAAAGTGATCTTCCTTTTCATCTGATGCTAGTATTTTTAGAGATTCTTTGAATTGATAATCTGTCTCTCTACAACATTTTTCCTAGGCTAGAGCAAATCTTACCCAGGCCTCAAATCTTTACTCTGGACAAGTACAACAACCTGGCCAGACAAATTTTTATAACACTGCCCAGTCACCAAGTGCTCTCCAGCAGGTAAACTATGGCATGGTAAATTTCCTTAATTTTCTTTATTATTATTTTTTTAATTTGGGGATTCATGTAGAACCAAGATGGGAGGGAGTGGTTTTCAAACTTTACTGAGGTGCCCTGACAATTCCCTGGCGACTACTGGGAATGGAAGGCATTTCATTCAAAACCATTAACACCCATCTCCTCACTACCTCACCTTCTACTTCAGTTACTTCTGGTTTTTTATCTGACAAAGGAATCCATGAATATAAAAAAGTTTGAAAACCATTTTTTCAAGAATATATATATGCAATAGGTGGCTTACCATGAATGTTACAGGTGAAAACTAAAGACTGTCAGACAATTGGATGGTTAATATAATACATTGGATGGTTGTGGCAGAGAATAACACATACCTTAGGTGTATGAATTCAGTAATGCTTTTCAGTGAACAATATGTGATTTCCTTAAATGTCTTCTTGTGATACCATTGATCACCTTGCTCTTTAGAAGTTAGCGGAAGTAGGGTTGGGGATTTAGCTCAGTTTTAGAGTGCTTGCCTAGCAAGCACAGGGCCTTGAGTTCAATCCTCAGCATCCCACTAAAATAAGATATTGGAAGGTTAGAGGGCAAGGACAAACCATTAGTCATTTTTTCATGACTCTTTGGTGGCTATTTTACCAAGTGACAATTCATAAATATCTTAGTGACGTTAAGACTAAATATAATGTTTGTATGAAAATTTAAGGTTCTTTTTCTTGTCAAAGATCATTTTTATCAGACCTCAAAAACAACATAAAAATATTTGAGAACTTGTGGCTACTTTCTTCAATTCTGTCGTGTATTTTTCTGGTTATTTGATATGTACAGTGGATAATTTCAAGATAGTCATAATTATTTATATAATTTCCTTACTATAGGGAGCATTAACAGTACTGTACTCATGTGTGATTTTAAAAGATTGTTTCGCCTACTGGGCATGGTGGTAGATCCCTATAGTCCCAGCTACACAGGACGCTAAAGCAAGAGGATAATCTCACAAGTACCCAAACCCACAAGTTCAGTACCAGCCTGGGAAACATTGCAAGACCCTATGAGAAAAAAAATTATAATGACCAGTGAAATCCTTGCCATGGTAGTTTTCAAAAATACTATATATCATATTCACACAGTGATAGTTACCCAACACTTGTCCCTGTCATTAAGCCACACGTTGCATTTTGGGTTTGTACATTTGATAATAGAATAGAGACAGTCACTAAGTAAATACTTGTATATGAAGTGTATGAGTAGATTAATGTATTCCATTTAAAGTCTTACTTTAAAAAATTATTTAAAGAGTTGTACGTAGTTACAGGGATGTGTATACACTAGTTACAAGCCAGTCACTACAGTGTCTCTTTGCTTGTTTTCTAGGTTACAGTACCTTTACCAGCATCCCAGCTTTCCTTGCCTAATTTTGGATCCACAGGGCAGCCTTTGATTGCCCTGCCTCAGACTCTTCAGCCCCCGTTACAGCATACCACCCCCCAAGCACAGGCCCAGAGTCTGAGCCGTCCCGCACAAGTTAGCCAACCTTTCAGAGGACTAATTCCTGCTGGAACACAGCATAGCATGATTGCAACTACAGGAAAAGTAAGTGAAGAGAAATTTGCAAAGCTTATTTGAGAATGTAAGGCCATGTGTGCACATGTGTGCATCTGTGTAGTCTGTAAAATAAAACATACCATGCAGAAAATCTTAAACCCCCATATAGTGTTCACAGTATACTATTACTAATGTGTTTTGGCCTCCTCTTGTATTTGCTCAATAACAAAAACTTTGCAAATTTTGTGGAAGAATTGTATTTTCAGAGTGTCTTGTACTCACTTAATTCTAAGTTTGTTTGGCCTGATAATTTCATGATATTTGGACCCTGACTAGTAGGTTCGTAGCCCTTTTCTAGATTAAGTCTTCATGACTAGGACATTAAACATAGCACATAGCATATGCAATTGAAGGAAGGTTAAGTTTATTTTATGTATTTCCTTAGATGTCTGAAATGGAACTAAAGGCCTTTGGAAGTGGCATTGATATAAAACCAGGCACACCTCCAATCGGCGGTAGAAGCACCACACCAACATCTAGTCCCTTCCGGTAAAATGGACGTTTAAATTTGCTTATGAAATTGCAGAATAATTGATCACCAAGTGTTTGTTAAATATTTAATATGTTATCTATCCTGTGTCAAACAGAAAAGTAGTTAGTAAGACATTCAGTCTTTCAATTTTTTCTAAAATGCTTATGTATGTGTATTTTAAGAAAATAACGCAAGACAAGTGTAGGTAATCTCCTTTCTCACCTGTGAGTCTCCAGTGTCTCCCCTGCCGCCATGTTCTATAAATTTTTATGAACTACCAAGTATGATTAAAATACCAAGGACAATGTCTGTAAAAATTTAATGACATTATTTACTTGGTACTACTATCCTGATGCGTGATGGCTTTTTTCCAAGGGCTACTTCAACCAGTCCAAACAGCCAGTCCAGCAAAATGAACAGCATTGTCTATCAGAAGCAGTTTCAGTCAAGCCCTGCCACTGTGCGGATGACTCAACCTTTTCCTGCACAGTTTGCACCCCAGGTAGGCAGATATAAGTAAGAACAAATATGGTTTCCTTGCATACGCTTGCTAATCTGACTAAATCTCTGCTTTCATAATGTTGCCATGTGTTAACCAGTTAAGAAGTATAGTTTGGAAGGAAAAAGTTTCTGATTTTGACAGTAAATTTATGATATTCAAAAGTATCTGTTGCAATTTATAGCTAGGCACAGGTAGTAATTGTTTAGTTTTAAAGCAGACAATGGAAGTATTCAAAAGATTCCCCACACAGCTCTGATAATTTGAGTCCTGTTTCTTTCATCTTTTTTGAGGAAGTTGACTTTTAAGTGAAGGGTCCCAGTGCTTGAAGTTTTCGAGATTTAAAGTGGGTTTTTTGTTTAAGATACCTATGTACAGATGAGGTAAAAATTTCCAAGAATGGGTAAAACTGGTGACTTCCCTTCCTTTTGCTGATCATACTGAAGGACTAAAACTGGTAGCTCACAAATTAGAATTGGTTCCTGAAAAACACATTTGTTGATTTTTATCCATCTTCAGATTATGTTTGAAATAGATGTGCGCCTTTTCTGTAATTATAACTTTTTAAGATACTTTAATAGCTTTTCTATCCCTCCTGTAGAATTTGCAGCTGAGATGCTAGAACCAACTGAAGTACCACAGCATGTTTTGTCTAATTTTTCTGTTAAATTCTCCAAGCATGACCTGTTTGTTCTTTGTTAATGAAATGGCACAATCCATAAACTTCTTTCACTGGCAGGATGGGCACAGATTTACTCTGGGATAAGCCAACCTGGTCTAGTTGGCAATTTTTTTTTTTTTAACAGTTCAATGTATGTTTTGTTTTTTCCACTCAGATCCTCTCTCAGCCTAACCTGGTCCCTCCATTGGTAAGAGCCCCACATACTAACACCTTCCCAGCGCCTGTTCAGAGGCCACCAATGGCACTGGCCAGTCAGATGCCTCCTCCGCTGACCACAGGCCTCATGAGCCATGCTCGTTTGCCACATGTAGCCAGGGGTCCTTGTGGATCACTATCTGGAGTCAGAGGTAATCAGGCCCAGGCTGCGTTGAAGGCTGAACAAGACATGAAGGTTAGTACAGTGTTAACAGCCATCAGAGCAAGAATCTGTCTCTGAACCATGTCTTAAATGCCTCTGGACCCATAACCGTGTATCCGGGCATTCACTGTCTTAGCAGACTTAACAAGATACTGTTCTTTGGGGGGGGGCGGTTGGTTTTTTTTAATTTCTATTTTTTTTCCTCCCACCCCACCGTTTTCCCTTTTTCTGCCCCCCCCCCCGCTATACACACAAAACAAATTAAGATTTTATAAATTCCAGCTGAATGAATTGCTTGCAAAATAAGTACTTGAGGGAGATCTGAGTTTGGATGCTGTATTTTTTGAAGTCGCAAAAAAAGTAATACTATTATAGGCTTCCCCATTTTCTTTCATTTTTCTTTTTCTTTCTTTCTTTTCTTCCTTTCCTTCCCTCCTTCCCGCCTACCCCATCCAGCTTATTATATAATTACGGTTATGTGAAAACTCTGGAATGGGTAAGACATTTTGCTTATCTTGATTTTTCTCCCTCACAATTCATTCAAGCAGTTTCCTCCTCGAGCTGTTTTCACATCCTTTTTACCTGCCACTTGAGGTGGCTGTGCTCCACAGTGGATTGTGTGGCTTTTAGATGAAGAAGTCAGGAAAGCACTTTGGGATCCTTCTTGATGAAAGGCACTAATGAACATGAGGTTCCTAAAGCAGAAGAGTGCCTTTAGGAGTCTGTGTGGGGATAGTTGCATAGCATAAACCTTGCCTGTCTGCCTGTACAGCCATTTGGAGTTTCTGTATTTACTTTAGGGTTGAGTAGAGCGATCTGAGTGATTTTACTGGTTTTGTCACTGCATAGATCAGAGTAGAACAAAAAACAAAAAAGCTTACTGCTTACAAACAGGAAAATGTGAACAGTGATGCTTTACTCTGAATTAGAAACATGTTTGCAATAATCTTGTTAGAGAATTCTGTGTCTGATGACAGTTTCTGTCTGGATTGACATCCTTTGTGTTTCTGATGCTGAGTAATCAAATTTAAGGGCTACCCTGCAGTAAAACTCTTATTAAATACCTACTTCTATTAGGCTGTGTATCCAGGATTTTCATGTTCGTTATTACTAAAAATACTAGTCTGCATAAAAAGCTTTGGAGATTATTTGGCCTTGTTTTCTAGTTCTGCTCCTGGCTTCTTGGCACTTGATTTTCACACATTTTCATGTTAGAAATGACATTATACCTTAATAATTTTAATGGGATGGGAGAGTATACAGATACCTTGAAAATTGCTTTAGATGCTTGGGTAGTACAGGTTACCTGTAGAACATGAAGGATTTTTTGTATGTGCAAGAGGTATAGAAATTTAAATTTTAATTGTGTATGTTACAGTGGTATAATTTACAGATTGACGTAAGTATGTTCTTTGGGGTACATAGTCAATAAAACTAAGAAAATATTTTACCAGCTCAGAATGTGGTAGGAGCTATCAGAACTTAGTGATCAAGTGAAGTTGTAGTTACTAATTTCTGATGCTCTTCCCCTGCAGAAGAGAGCTGTGGGAAGAGGACTCAGCCACAAGACATTTGGTCCTAGGTGTTGGTAATGCCACAATATAAGTGCTTCCTTTTCATTTTATTGTAGACCACATATTGATAACTAGAAGTTTTAAGTGTTACATGTATGTTTTCAGACTTGCAAAGCACCCTCCCTAAATAAAATTTGGTATTAGTGAGCTGTTCCAGAAAAACAATACAAACCAGCAGCAATTTTATTTTACTATTTATAAGAGGGCAGACTCTGAAAAATGGTGGGAGGTGGTCTTCTTTCAAATGTTAAAAAAAATCACACGGAATGTTTCCAAAGATAGGAAGAAGTCTATGCATTAAAAGCTGATCGATCAATGAGGTATTTTTGGCTTTGGCCAAACCAGCGTGGGGAAAACTGATTTGTGATTGGTAAAGAATTTGAACTGAGATTGATTTGACAGGCTTTGGTAGCCCTGCAGCATTTTCAATTACTGTTTCTCATTTTTTAAGGCAAAACAGAGAGCAGAGGTTCTTCAGTCCACGCAACGGTTCTTCTCTGAACAGCAGCAGAGCAAACAGATAGGAAGCAAAGCCCAGAAAGTGGACAGTGATTCAAGTAAACCTCCTGAGACACTGACAGACCCTTCCAATGTCTGTCAGGAGAAAGTAGAAGAGAAGCCACCCCCCACATCCACCATGGCCACCAAACCTGTCAGGACTGGACCAATCAAACCTCAGGCGATCAAAACAGAAGAAACAAAATCGTAAAGGACATGATTTATTGCAGGGCGTTGAGGGAGGGGAGGGAAGTGGGGAGAATGAAGTCAGATGATGCCAGCAGCCGCGGGGCTAAAGTGGTTTGTGACATTATCCTGCGTAGAGCTTGGGGGTGCACAAGGGACATAGGAACAAATTACACTGGCACACAGCTGCTACAGCAGGTAAACAAGGCTTTGCGAGCTTGCATCTACTATATAACATTCGCTTGGTTGATGGCCATGCATCTTCAGTCAGAATTTTATAAACAGGGATGTGCACATACTCCTTAAGTGCATATAATTTAGACCTGAATATCTTTATGGTTAAATACCAGAAATAGGAAAATAACACCACACAGGAGTAGCTCAGCCTGAACCATGCAGTGGTCCTGGTTTCTTTGTTCCCTTATGTGCTTCGGACAGGGTTATGGTGTTTGTAGGCTTGGAAGTGACGAACTGCAGGTAACTGGTGCTGGATAGAGGAGCCTTATTTTTTTCTACGGCAGCTTGCTATTTTTGTAACATGGTGATTGGGTTGAACAAAATCAAAGTACGGTAGTAACTGATCTCCCCTTTTTCCTGGATGAGCGAGCAGATGATTAAATATTGATGTCAGCATCCTTGAACATACCCAAATGAGCGATGTTTGCCTACTACTTCTGTTTGAAATGATGCAGTGTTTTGGTTGTGGTCTCAAGCTTTGAAGCACTACTACTCGGCATCTCCTTTCTTCAGTGGAGCTCTTACCTTTCCACATGACAGATTTGATAAAATACTAGTTAGGTTGAGTCTTGCTTGCCTTCACTCAATCATCTTCATATGAATCCCCCCTTTTTTTTCCTGTTGTTTTTACCCCAGGTTTTTTAAAAACAGTTTTTAGCTGATGTTCACGAAGAGAGTGAGTACTTAAACTGTGCTGTTAATGAAAGGAAATCCTATCTAAGAAAGTGCGTTTCTTTACAGAGCTGTGTCATATCATCCTTTGGGCCCTCTGCTGGAAAAGTAGAATCAAGTCTGAAATAATGCCTTTTTAATTGTATCCTCTAGTATTATAGACGTAGGACAGTACTGTATCATACCTCTGTGAATGTAAAATATCTCGTACCTGCTTTATGATACGTAGTAGTGACTGTGCTTTATCAGAGCTGTTTTTAATGATGTTACTCTAGAATGTTTTCTTTCCAGATGATGATTAAGAAGCTAATAAAAAAAAAAATGGTGCCAGGTACCACAACAGTAACAGAACTTTGCTGTTTTTCTGGGTATTTTTTTTTCCCTTCTTTTTTTTTTTTTTTTAAATGGAGTGTGCTGTATGTCTCTATAATTTTGTTCAGATGACTGCAGAACCTGGAAAAGCTGTTGCTGCTATTCATGCATAACATACTGCTATTATTGGTCTTTTTATATAAATATAAATATATATATACATATATATATAATTTGAATTTTTGGAAACTTAACTGTGCTGTCAACTTTGGAAAAAGTTATCCCAGTTTACTGTGTTGAGTTGGCATTGTACAGAAATTAACAGCCATATTGGTCTAGAAACATTAAACTTAATTTTTTTTCCATTTGTACAGGGGTAGCGCACTGTATTAAATATGTAAGGTCTTATCTACGTGGGTTTGATTACAGAAACTAATAAAGTATTCTCTAAATAATGAATTTTGCACTTCAAATCCATTCTTCAAATCTAAGGCAAGGCCTGTCATATGCCGAAAGTAGTGATCAAGAATGCATTATACTCCAGGAAAAGGTTATCATCCAAAGATTTGATTTCTGCCTTTCGAGAATTTTGTGGCTTGTCCAGTCCAGTCATTATTGTTGTGGAGAATAATAGTTCTCAGTGTGGTCAAACTTAGAATTGAATAGTCTATCAGGGAGGAATCCAAGCATGATACAGAGTGCCAAATATAGAAGACCATTCTTCTGGGCAGAAATTGAAGGTTCTAAATAGACTCGAGTATTTACATTTGTATTTTTCATATTTTTATTAGGATGTTTTATCATTTTCTCAGTTTGCAAAGTACTGAAAGAGTGTAATTGCTTATCCTAAAATTCCCATATCCAGTGCAGAACACATGGTTTCCAGATCCAGTTTTAGCAACTAGTAGTTCAATCACTAAGGATGTATGTGCCTTCTTTATTCGTGGATATTTTACTGGGACTTTGTTTTGTTTTGTTTTGTTTTGTATTTTGAGACAGGGTCTCGCTATGTAGTTCAGGCTGGCTTTGAGCTCACTATGTAGCCCAGGCTGGCCTCGAACTCCAGCAATCCTCCTGCCTCTGCCTCGAGTGCTGAGATTACAAGCATGCGCCACCATGCCTGGCTACTGTGACTGTTAAACACTTAAAACGTCAAAGACATCTACCTAAACTTTTTGGTATAAGGTTTTTCTCAAAATACACTCTAAATTACAAACCAGCTTATTACAAGTACTGTGTTTGGGAGGGAGGAGTATGATAAAGTAGGAAATGCAAACTGTTCCAAAGAGTCACCACTTCACATACTGGCCTTCTTAGCAAGTCATTCAGTTTGCCTCTACATATTGTAGTACTTAAGTTGACTCTTCCTAAATTTTAGGACTTAAAGGGTAGCCACCTATGCAGCGTACATTGTACCCAGTTAGAGGCCATGCTGCTAAGGCTGGCTGTATTTACATAAAACCCCACTAATGCCTTTGCCCCAGCATCTACACTGCAAAAACGCCAACCAAAGCCTAGCTGGTACAAGTAAGGCGTTTGTAAGACTTTCTCCACCAATTAATTGGCAATGAAGATCTTATCTGTGACATACAGTAAAATAACCTAAAAGACGGTGCCATTAGGAGGTGACAGATTTGGTCACACAGCCTGAATATTCTCTGTCCCTTGAGCGACTCTGGTAAGGAGGAGAAAGAGTCGTCCAGCTCTTTGTCCTTAGTTAATAAATTGTGCTAATAATCGAAGGGTAGTTGGGGTGAGAGGAAGGTATGGTTTGAAAAGTCCTTAATTATTTTTACAACGTAAATTATTTAAAAATAAAGCTAAAACTCTTGGCTAGAGAGAAGATACAAATAGTAGAATGAATATCAAAGATTTGACAGGCTGTGGTCAGAACCATGTTTGCTAACAGGTGATTTCACCTGTATATTTCATGGTTTGTTAATCTTCCTTCTACCTGTAGATAAATAACAATGCCTTTTTTTTTTAATTTTTTTTTACCAAGAACATGTATTGGTACATTGCATACATAATGATCACAATCAACATGGTTATTTTGTACCTGTACATGATACATCTTGGTTTCCCCCCTTCCCCTCCCCTCCCTTCCATTCACCCGCCCCTCCCTATTTGCAACAAGTGTAACTACACTTTACCATTTTTTCCCCTTTCATCTTACTTTTCTTTTAACCTTCTTCTTTATCCCCCTTTTCCCTATCTAGTCCTCTCTTTTGAATACAATAACTATTCTACCCCTTTGTCCTTATTTACAATTATGGTTTCTCATATCAGAGAAACAATTCGATGTGTACTAATAA
>PVJO010023773.1:0-25549 GCA_004026905.1 Hystrix cristata | reverse complement strand
TATTTTCCACACTCCCCTGAGCGGGTCATGTTGGCACCAACATGGCACCAACTCTTCCTGACACCATCTTCCCTCACATTCAGGGGGGATGGAGATGTGCCCCATCTGCCTTCACCTTTCAGGAAGTAAAAATAAACAAGAATAAATCTATGACAAATCAGAAGGCAAGAGTCCCATCCATTCCTAACAACTCAGTCACTACAGCCACGAACTGCCCATTACAGATGCTCCTTCTGGGATGGAGAAGTGGCCCGTGGGGCTCTAGGAACCCCGCCCTCCCCCGTGTGGGGGAGGGGCCTCAAACCAGCAGTGAGCCAGCTGACCCCACACAGACTCAGGTGTGTGAGTGTGGGCCACCTTAGTGATCCTGTTATAACCTCACCCAGGACATCTGACTGCATCATAAAGAGGGGGCGAGGACACCATCTGTCTCCATCCCACACAGTGACACCCTCCTGGGACATGCCTTGAATCCGCCAAAGAGGGGAGAAGAAGTGTGGTTTTCATCTCCCTCTCAGACCTTGATTGTGAATGGTGAGAAGAGAGAGCCCCCAAGTCATTTCCCCCAAATTCTCCCAGTTCTGGCAGAGCTGCAGAGCCAGAGGACAGAAGTCTGTCCCTCTGAGGAGGAGTGGGCAGTTGGGAGGGGTGACAGGTGTCTCTGGCCCCGAAGCCTGCTTTTCTGCTGAACAAGTCTCCATGTGGAGTCCATAAGGATCCACCCCCTTCCTGACACAGGGAGGCTGTGACGCCCCTGTGAATGAAAAGGACAGAAAAGTCCCCAGGGAGGGACGAGGGGGCCGAGAGCCCTGTGCCACCCTGGTTTCTGATTTACCTGCTCTGAGTCACGTGGGAAGGGGACGGGATGGAGCCCCGTCCACCTACACTCTGGCTCGTGTGAAGCTTCACAGACACGGTCCTCCCCTCTTCTCCGCACACACGCTCAGCCCGGTCTGAGGGCCGTGCGCAGGGGGCTGGATCCCCAGTTCTGCAAACGCAGCTTGGCTGGCTTCAGACCGCACACCTGAGCTTGATGACATTCCATGGGCAGATAGAGGAGGGTTTGGTGGAGAGATACTGAGAACGCAAGTCTGAACATTTCCCATCATTAGATTTACATGTAAACTGATAAATGCTTAAGAATGATGCTGCATAAAACTGTTTCCTGACTCTGCCCTCTACTTTCCTCACTGTGCATTGGAGGGTGGCTGTCCCCCAGCCTGGCACCTCCTAAGGGGCTGCTGACTCTCACCAGGCACCACAGAGCAGCAGGGCCTGAGCCACCCCAGCCCAGCTTCTGCCCACAGTCATCTTCCCTCTCCCACCTCCTCCTTCAGCTTCTATTGTCTCCATGATGAGGACGGTCCCTCTGTATTCATCTCCAGTCCCTTTCACCCTTCTCTCTTCCCGGGGGAATGCCCACTGGCCTCAGATCTCAGCCCAAAGGATCCTTTCCCAGGGGTCCACTCTGTTATCCCTGGACCAGCTCATCCACCCAGACTTGGACACCCCACACTGCCCCTCACAGCCTTCTCTCACTCATAATTAACCCCTCCTTCAGCCTCACTCCTCCAAGTGTGCTGGGGTATTAAAATGCCACACCGAGGAGAGGAAGAGAAGAGGAGGGGGAACTGAGAAGGGAGGAGACAGACAGGCTACTTGAACAGAGACCCTGCCCCCAGCCACGTGACCCTGGGAAGTGTTCCTGCCCTGGGAGGTGGCTCCGCTCAGAGAGAGGAAAGACCGCAGAGTCCACTCCCCTCTTCTCCACAGAGGGAGGACACAGCAGGCCACGGAGAGCATGGAGACCCCCTCAGCGCCTCCGCACAGAAGGCGCATCCCCTGGCAGGGGCTCCTGCTCGCAGGTGAGAGGGGATGGCTCCCCGGGGGTGGGTGGGAGGATACCAGCCCAGAGACTGGCTGGGGTCTCCTGGAAAACGCAAGACCGTAAGAGGAGACACAGTGCTTCTGTATTGAGTTTGAGGGGAGAAGACCCAAAAGAGACCTGGAAACTCTGAATGAATTGAAACCAGAACAAGAAGAAAAACCCCACTGCTCTCTTTTCCCAGTCAATCAATCATCAATGGCCACTATCTTTTAAAAATTCATATTAAAACTATGTCAAGGCGACTACTCAAAGGAAAACACAACTGGGGCATTAACTATTGCCCTTAGAATCAACCTTAAAAACCAGGCAAATAAACCTCTGGACATGCAGCGTCCCGGGAGCCCTCACTCATTCATCCACAGGTGTCTGCACCTGTCCCGGACAGAGATCAGACCAGTGCCTGTCCTCATGGAGCTCTCGTTTGAATGGGCAGGAGGGACATCTAGAAGGACAGGTCAGATATCAACAAGAGCCTCAGAAGGAAGAGAGCAGGGAAGGGGTAAGAGAGTGAAGATGCAGGGTCTCTAGGGACAATGGTCAGGGACAGCGTCTTCCCAGGACACCCCGACTGTATTACTTTTCTCTCATAGCTGAGACAAAATACCTGACACCCAAAGTTGAAGGGCAAAAGGTTTATTTTGCTCACAGTTTGTAGAGGTTTCAGTCCACAAGCGGCTGGATCCAAGGCAGGATGGTATGGCAGACAGGCAGAAGGCAGCAAGGTAAGCAAGAGAACTAGACAAGCCTCTTTTTGTCCCTTATATCTTATCCAGGCTATCTGCCCTTAGGAGGGGTAGTACTCCCACCCTTAATCCTGGTGCCCTTAATCCTAATATCACATCTTTGATCCCATCAGAATTACACCAAATCAATCAGTGGACTCACTTAGTAACCACATACTCTGGATCCAGTCACCTCTGAAAACACCCAACCTGTGACCACATGAGGCTTTGGGGGGACATCTAGACACAAACCATAACACTAACTGTGAGCAGGGAGTTGAGGGCAGCAAGAGGGGAGCCAAGCAGACACCTGGGGAAGAGTGTTCCAAACAGAGGAAATGCCAAGTTCAGGGGCACTCGAAGGAATGTAGTCCTCTGCTGACCTCCGCCCAGAACATGCATACGGACATACAATAGACACAAATGCTGAAACACACGCGTTACACACACTCACACCCAGGCTGATGGGTAAAGACACCTGCTCAGGGCCCAGAACATGATCCTTCCACTCAATACAAAGGTCTCAGTATTTTTCTCATTTTTATTATAATTATTAATTCTAAGTTACTTTACAGATAAATAGGTTTCTCTGGCACAGTTCCATATATATGTATACATCGTGCTTTGTTTGACTCCACTCTCTCTAATCCCTCCCTTTCCTCCATCTTCTCTTGATCTCTTTCTCTATCCCAAATAATCCCTCTTCTGCTTTCAGGTTATCTTGTTTCTTTCTTTCCTTCTTTCTTAGTTTTGTTTTATTTTAGTTTCTACCAATGACAGAAAACATGCCACAGTTATCTTTTATGCCTGATTTATTTCACTTGAAGATCCCAATGTTGATGAATTTCTCTCTCCCTCCTAGCCTCAGTTTTAACCTTCTGGAACCCGCCCACCACCGCCCAAATCACAATTGAATCAGTGCCCTTCAATACTGTAAAAGGAAAGGACGTGCTTCTACTTGTCCACAATCTGCCAGGGAATATTTCAGGCTACGACTGGTTCAAAGGAAAAACAGTGTACGGTAGGCCTGCAATTGCTACATACCTGACAGAAACTCAAGTAACTATCCCTGGGCCTGCGTACAGCCATCGAGAGACAATATACCCCAATGGATCCCTGCTGATCCGGAACGTCACCCAGGCGGACACTGGATTCTACACCCTGCTAATCGTATACACAGATTTTCAGACTGAAAAAGCAACTGGACAGTTCCACGTACACCGTGAGTGATTCTCTATGGCTTTTGAGTGTGGGGTGGGGCTAGTTCCACATCACAGACAGGGACCTGGCTGGGCTAGACTGTGCCCCCCACCCCGTTCTGCATCATGTCCACACAAGGAGCTCTGGGAATTTACTACATGACACACTTCAAGAGATCAGAATTACCCTCACTGAATCCAGACCTTGCAACATTCACTGCAGAGACCAGACTGCATTGAGATAACTCAGCAGAAAGAGATCAGGCTCTCACCGGCCCTGCGGGTCCCTGACCATGACCGTAGCCCTGAGAAATACCCTGCAGGACTTGGTCAGGGGACCCCAAGCACCCCAAAGAGAAGTTCAGCCCCAGGCATTCTGTCTCCAAGACCCTGTCTCAGGCTCCTAGCTGGATTTTACCCTCCTGGGAGAACTGACTGAGAATAATAAGTTACCCACCGTACCAAGGAGGAGCTCCTAGAGCAGGTCACCTGCAAGGCCACAGCACTAACAGCCACATCTGGGCTGTCGCAAAGTTGATTCCTTCACCAGCATCTCGGTGTAGAGGGCACACAAGGCCAGATCCAGGCCATTATCCAACTGCCAAGGGGGACTAAGGAGATGCCTTGGTGAGGCTGGCATTTCTGAGAGTGCTAGGGACAACCACGGTAGGACAGAAGCCGAGGACCACAAAACAAAACCCTTGGGTTCGTTAAACTATTACCATTTGTAATATGACATGCTATTTCTCTACCCTTGTGCTTTTTCAAACAGACCCACCATGACACCCTGATAAAACTGCAGAAGCACAATATTTCCACAAATAATAAGCCTTCTAGCTTCACATGGTCATTGTAGATTTAAAACCACAAATTCTGGGTGTCAGACACCTGAGCAATACATTATTAGCTTCCCACTAGCTTTGCTGCCAGCTAACGCCTCTGGTGCATGGGTTACGATTTCCAGTTGCCTAGGTTACTTTGCAGAAACTTGAAGGCCAAATTTCTGAAGACACTGACTTTTCATTTGGGCCTGCAGAAGTCTGCTAGGTGACTGAAATGGGATAAAAGCCTGGTGTTTTCTGCAAATTGTGTCTCAGTGTTGTCCATCCCCTTTACTGGCTTAACCCTTGAGCCAGATTCTACTCAGCGCTGAACCTGGACTAGTTGATCATTTACAGAAAATGTTTTGTCCAAGACTACAGTACAGAGTTAGCTTGACCTGTGGTCCATTTGGAGCTGGTGTGTATGTGGGGTGTTTTTTCTGTCACTTCTCCATCTTTTCTGCCCTCATCCTTGTGCTTCTTCTCCAGCAACAAAGCCCTAAGACCTACAGTCCCTCAGCTCTTACCTAGGGGCCAGACTCATAAGACCAACGTATCTAGTATCTTGTGTGGGACGATGGAAGCAGCTACGTGGACATCTAACAGCCTCTAGGTCAGGTTGACCATGACCACCTGGAGCCCCAAGCCTGTCACAAAGAGAAATGTCTTTTGGAACTGAGCCCCTGGCCATCGGAGATTACCAGAACCACTCCAGCAACTTAATGAAAACCTGCTTCTCTCTTTGTTCTGAGAGGCGCTTGGTGTCTCTCTCTCTCTCTCTCTCTCTCTCTCTCTCTCTCTCTCTCTTTCTCTCTCTCTACCACTGATGACTCCCTTCAGCTGAAACTCCTTTCCACCCTCCCAATAAAGCTTTCTTTGCCTGTGAAAAAATAGGTGTGCTTGTAATATTGGGCCAGTCTCATTTATACACCTCCAGGCCAAAGGTACCACCACCCAGTATTATCTCCAGGGCAGATAAACGGGAGCAAAGATGCTCCTAGCAGCACCTTTCCCGGAAGGAATCATGCCAGGAGCACTATCTCCTGGAACTTATGATCATAGATGCTGATTATTTGGGCAGCTCCTTCCTCTTAAGCTCTGAGTCAGAACCTGCAAGTATTTTCAGCACATTTCCCAGACCACCGGGCAGCCAAAGACCATTTTTCCTTCTATACTGAAGGGAAACTAAAGCACAAGGAGACACAGTCACTGAATCAGGGTCACACAACACAGGTAGCAGATCAGAGTCCTACAGTGTGTCTCTGCACACAGCCCCCACCTTTTCCTCCTAGTTTCACTCACAGGATTAGTGTCTCAGTTCACAGTCATCCAAGCAGAGAGCAGGCCCCCATTTCCTCCTCCTCCTCCATCACAGACCCTTCCACTTGCTTCTTGGCCAGACTCAAGGGGGCCCACACTGAAAGGCACTGTCACCCAGTCAGCCCTTTGAAAGCTAGGGCATTTAGCACTATGCCACTGAGATACTCCTTCTACATTCCTGAGATTTTTGCCAAGTCATTAGGACTTTTAAGGATGCCCATACCAGCCAGACTCTAGATAATTATCATCTGAAGGATGGTAGGTACTGAGCAAATTTAAAGTATCTGTAAAAGTTGCCTTTTTGCTTGTATCCAAAATCTTTTGGTCCTTGAAAAGTTGGTCATACCATGAAACAAATCAAGATAATGTTTTCACACTATATAGTTAAATCTATAAAACCTTCACCCTGAAATGACTCATGACAGAACAGAGCATTGTGGGAAAGATGAATACCATAGTCCTGCCAGTTGCCACTGGACATTCAGAGTCATTTTTGGCAAATACTTGTCCCTCTTGGCACCGCTGGACATTCTAAGTAGTACCCTTGTTGAATACACAACCCCTCCTGGGATTTTGCCAAGTGATGATGTTCTAAGAGCACCCACCTCTGGTGGACATTCCAAGGAGCATTGTTAGACCCCACAAATTCCTCCTGGAGACTCCCTGTTGGTGGTGATTAACCATATCTTCCTCTGGTAGCACCTGTTAGGAAGCGCAATAAGTAAATAACATCTCTAGGTATTTTTCAGTCTCTCAGCAGTCTATTCCACCTCTCCTAGACAGCTAGATTCTAGATCAGACAACCAGCCAATCAGTCATGTGGCCACAGAAATTCCTGTGAATGCTGAGATTATGGAGATTAAAAGTGGAACAAAGCCCATGTACCTCCATGTTTGCGTTGCAGGGCCACTTGGAGATTTGTTTTATTCAGTTTGCTTTCCCTTAGACTATGACTTGTTATCATCTGTTGCTCTTTATACTGTTGTGGGATCTGTTTACAGTGTACATCTCAATGTGCCACCTGAGGGACATTGTGAAAGATAGACCCAATGAGACTGTGAGGGCATTCAGGCACATTAAAATGGAGTGGATGTTCCCAAAACTCTTGCCAAGTCAAAAGTGCACCTAAACCAAACTGTCCTGATAAATATTATCTAAAGGACACTGAGAACTAGGTAAACTAATGCTGTCTGTAAAAACTGCCCTCTTTTTTTTTTTTTCCTTTTGGTGCTGGGGATTGAACTCAGGGCCTTGCACTTGCTAGGCAAGCACTATAATCACTGAACTAAATCCCCGACCAAAACTGCCCTCTTGCCCCGTCTAAATCAGCTGCTCTTTGAAATGCTGGTCAAACAATGGAATGAAGCAAGCCAATGGTGTCACTTGTATAGACTTTCATCTGTGAAATCCCCTTCCCGCAAGATTTCATGGTGGACAGAGAACTGTGGAGATGATAAGTGCCATGATCCAGCCACCGCTGGGCACTCAGAGTACTTTTTGGTAAAAACCTGTCCAGCCTGTCACCACTGGACATCCTGAGCGGTGTTGCAGTTAAGCACACATCCTTCATGGACACAGAGTTTACACCCCAAAGGGCCTCATCCCTCAGAGCAGCCTGCAAACTCCTGCATCAGGGACACCGTCCTAAGGCCTCAGGTAGTGCAGGAATGAGTGACAAGGTCAGACCAAGGACAACGTTTCCTTCAGAGTTCAATGGTAAGAGAATGAGGAGATGCCAGGAGCATGGAGGGCATCAGAATGAAGCCCCTGGACAGAAGTAGGCACCTCCCTCTTTGTGCCTAGGCTGGGCCTTTGAACAGAAGCCTCCATTCTGTGGTGAGAGGATAAGACCAATACCAGGCTTCTCTGCGGGGCCTGCTGCAAGGACAGCATATCCTGGGTCCACATTTTCAGCTGAAGGATTTGTCCCCAGATCCATATTTCCATTCAGGGACAAGCCTCAGCCTCTCTTGCCACACCCCTAACTCACCATCAATTTTCCTGGCTTACAAATTGGAGGCCCTTACAATCCACCCAGGAGTCCATCCCCCAAATCACTTCAAGTAATAGCAGATCCTGTACTTGTCTCGCCCATACCCCTGCCCCTGGCCTAAGATTACACTCAAGAATATAGTCTCTGGTAAGTGAACCCTGGAGTATTGGGGGTAAGCTCTGGGGTAGGATCTTTGGTTTTCTGGAGAGAGTGTGGAAAAAGTTAATTTCCAGATTGTCTATAGACACAAGCAGAACACTCTCCTCCCCTCAGCCTCCCTCTCTATCCCTGAGACTCCCCCACCCCATCTCTGATGTCTAACGACTGAGCTGAAGTCCAGCCTAGATGTGTGGGGAAGGGGTTCTCCCAGGCCCAGAAAACCTCAGGAAGTGGGAGGAGATTCACAAGGTGGAGGAAGAAGGGTCCTCAAGGCCAAGTAGCTTCTTTCTGCCACTAACTCTTCCTTTTCTGCTCCCTCTCTGATTCCATTTACCTCGTCCAAGTACTATAAAAAGCACAAAAGGCTTTGAAACACACATCCTTTATCTCCAAAGAGAGAAGGAAATCCCCCCTCCGGGATGCAGGACAAGCAGCTCAGAGCTCTGCTTCTGGGTCTACTCCAGGTGCAGCCAGTGACTAGCTCTACTCTGATTCCATCTGGGGTGGAGATGTCTCGGAGGCCTGTCCTGAATCTGCTAAATCATGTCGCCAATGGACACCTGAGCCTCCTCACGGTCAGGTGCAGGGCAGCTAGAAAAGTGACCCTCTCAGCCAGTCCCCTCCAGGTATTCTGCAGGACTGGAAACACAGCCCTTCATTACAGCCAGTGACACCACAGTCACAGACAGAATGCTTTGGTCTCCACCTGCCTCTCTGGTCACAGTGGAATCTTTGTCAAGCGTAGAGTCTGGCAGTCCACAGAGGAGGGAGCTGTCCCAGGACCACAGGACCCTCAATTCAGATGCCATCAGGAGAAAGGATGCTGCTGAGCATCACTGTGAGGTCTCCGACCTGCCAGTTCTAGCAAGAGTGACCCCCTCAGGCCAACTCTGAAAGGTGAGTCACTCTTAGTTATTAAACTGTATATCAAAATTTTTCCTGTAAAATGGCAGATATCTACACTCATGTTTGTAGAGCTACTGTGAATAGCCAGCAGAATGAAAGTGGAAAGTTCTAAGAAGACTTGTATTGAGTCAATAAATTCTCCAGAGCACGAATTGCCCTTGTCCTTAGTCTCGGTCTGAGGTCCTATTTACCACCAGGTCCTCCAGCTGCACCTTCTCCACCGTGGAGGCGACTCTGTAGGAAGAGAAATACCTGGACTGGGGCCCCGTGAGTGTCAGGCACTGAAAGGACAAGGCCTCTCCTGCCGTGTGCTTTTGCCATCATGCTGGAAAGATGGTCTCAGGCACACCTACTCCAGGAGACATGAACCTAGGCCAAATCATGCCAGAGATAAACACAAAACCCTTAACATCTCCACCTTCCATGCCGCAACAGCTCCTGCAGGTCTCATCCTCCTGGATCAGCAGGCCCAGACCCTACACAGGAAGTGGCTTGCACTCCACTAAGTCATAGGAAATTTCTGGATACACTCATTGTCCCTGGAGAGAGGGACCACAGGTTAGCCGTGGAGGGCTTGCCTCTACCCCACCCCCCACAAGACCCAGGCTGCTCCCTCTCTCCAAGGACCTAAGGAACTCTGTACCCCTGAACTCTAATTGGAAGGAATCCGACCCTAAGCTTCCCTGACCCTGCAAGGGGCAGCTGGACACAGATGGGCACCTCAATGCACACCAGTAGAGTATGCCCTCCTTGGAATGCCAAGTCCCTGGTGATCCTCGTTGGTGGGCTGACCCGCTCTCTACCCAGCCTAGGCCTCAGAACCTCTGACTGCACAGCCAATGTGGTGATCTCTTCATCCTCCCTCCACACCCATTCCCAGATGGCCTGTGGCCCTTCAGCATCCCTGCCCTGAGTAAAGGGTGGGCTGTGCCCCACAGAGCCCAGCTCTAAAGAGGAGGGACAGGACAGCAGACCACCAGGGGAGGAGGGCAGAGGTGTTGCTACACAGCCGGTATCTGAGGAGTAAGCGGGCAGGCCCTCCTGTGGCTGAGCTCTCACTGTGACCCTCAGGCTCCCCCAGGACCCGAGACTCTGACTACATCTGGGGAGTCCATGTGGGTTTGGGTGGTTGTGGTGTTGAGAATTAGCCACAAATGTGCTGGGTGGGTGAGGGGGTTGGGAGAGAGAATTTTAGGAACAAGGCAGCACCTGGCTGCCCCCACACCAGGAAGGCCCATGGAACATGAACTCTGGGAAAAGTGGGCCCACAGGACTCCCTGGGTCCCTCCTGGTTTCCCTCCCAAAGGCATGTCCTAGAGTCACGGTCCAAGACGAGATGCCTTTGCCCAGCTTGGCCCCGCGGGCACTGCCTGTTCCCTCATGCCCTACCCAGATCACTACCTGGCTACTTCTCCAGGTGTCCCTGGACTGTCCTAGCATGACAGTGCCCTTAGTGGGGCATGTCTGAAGAACTTAATCTCTAAAGCACTTTTTTGAAGACACATCAAGAAAATCCCTGGTCCCTGCCGGAGAGGGGAGGAGAAAGAGAATGACACTCCTGTCTCCCTGTGTGACGGGAGGTGCTGGCCCAAGGTTCCCATGAAGAACGTGCCTCCGTCCTCCACAAACAATCAAGCCTGATCACCCAGGACAGAGGTCAGGGACCCAGCACCCACAGGAGCAGAACATCCTAGAGTCTGCATTTGGGGAAAGCAGATGCTGAGTTCAGGGGCGATCAGGCCTCGCAGCTCTACCTGGGCTGGCAGAAGCAGCTCTTCTGTTTCAGGATGCAGGTCCATGGGGCCCTCAGCTCTGTGCATGCAGAGTCCTTCTGCCCAAGTATGAAACTGGGCCCATGCCCTCCCCGGACCTCCTCCTCCCAGGCTCACTCACAACATACTTGTCTCTGTTCAGTTATCCCAGGAAAAAGCAGGTCCTATTTCCTCCTCTTCCCTCACAGACCCCTTCCTAGATGTTTGTTGGCCAGACTCATGGAAGGTCACCAGCCCAGCCCACAGGGAAGAGCATGGTCACTGAATCATTCTTTTAAAAACTAGGGCATTTAGCACCGTGTCACTCAGATGCTCCTTTTACATTCTCAGTGTTCTTGACAAGCCAAGGGGGCCTCGTAAGGCTGCCCATACCAGACTCTAGATAAATATTATCCAAAGGACACTAGGAACTGAGCAGACTTAAATTATCTGTAAAAACTGCCTCTTTGACTATATGCAAAATCAGATGGATCAAAGCAAGCTAATATCACTGATATGTAGCCTAATCTATAAAACACCCACCCTGAGATAACTCATGGCAGAAAAGAGCACCGTGGGGAAGAGCACATGGGGAAGATAAATCCGCCTGTGTAGGATTTGCCAACGTCTTATTGTTGAGTGTGTACTCTTTGAGGACCTTCCGTGTCGTGCTGTCAGCCCTGTACACACTTCTCTTGCACCATCCCTGTTATTAAATATCAATTAACCAAATCCTCCCTTATGGGTACCTGTTAGTTATCCCTAATGAGGGGCTGGGTCCTCATGCCCAGGGGAGAAGGAGCGCTGTTCCCAACACAGAGCACATCTCCCTGTAGCAGCTGCACAAACATGATGTCCCTGGGCCAGGCTGATGGTGCCCCCAGTGCCCACCCAGCAGCAGGATGTGGAATCTGACATCGGCCTCAAGGGGGTGGGATTGAGATGGACGTGACATCCACGGGGAGCCTGCAGCTCCAAACTCAAAAGACTGAAGATATGAAATAAAATATCCTCACATTTCCTACTAAATTGCAAATGCCCACAGCACAACTACCAATATCTAAATGAGCAAATTCAGTCATCTCCTGGCTCCTCCCCCCCCAGGCTGATTAGCAGACTCAGGAAGGCTGAAGATGGTCCCTGCCTCCTCCACTCTGCTCCTCTGCTGCCCCCTCCTGGAGAATGACTCTTGACCGAGACTCAGAGCCTGACAGCTGGTATCAGAGCTGACCAGGAAGGCAGGACTCTGCTTCCAGCTGGCCACCACTTGGTGGGGACAGAGACAAGCTGAGGGCCATCTCGAAGACATGAAGCATAACAGGAGAGGTGAGTGGTCAATCCAGTGTGATTAGGACCAAGTGCTGATGTAGAATTTAGGCCCTCCGACCTGAGGGGAGCTGCAGCTGGGAGTGAGCTGGGAACACAACCGAGGAGCCTTAGCCGGAAGTCCTGAAGGCAGGGAACAGGCTGGATTCTCAGAGGGACAATTCTGGCCCACAGACTCAGTCTGCAGCCCTCAGCAGGTCGTGTACCTCCCAGCTGCCCATAAATGAGCCACTCCCACCTCCAGAACTCACCTGTTCCTCCACTACCTGGTTCTAGGAAAGATCCCGGATCTTCCTCTGCCCTGCAAGGGAGCAGTGGGGAACCCCACACACAAACACCAGCACAGGTTCCTGCTGAGGTGGGTGGACAAGACCATACACCTCTTTTCCTGGTCCTAACTCTGGGTGACAGTGAAGCCAAGGGCTTTCTCAGGCCCTGATGGGAATCAGTACAATGGTGGCTGCCACGTTCTTCCTGATTCTTCCAAGTGAGGCCGCTGCTTGAAGGACCTGAGGGGACCCATCCACAACTGTAGACATCCAGTCTGGAAGTGTCCCCCTCTCCCCTTGGCCACAGATAGGCAAGGGTACCTGGGCCCTGAGCACCCAGCCACTGTGCCTGGAACCTCCCCTCCCCTACAAGCACCCTTCTCCTAAGGGTCCTCCCTGTGTCCCTAGGGCCTGTCCCAGGGGCTTCCCTGGGGGAATCTGAAGCCTGTCTCAGGGCTAGGGCTGGGAAAGGAGAGAAACCGCATTCGAAGATCACCAAGTTGGAGCCCAGGTTGGGCCACTTAACAGCTTAGTGAGACCATGACTCAAAATTGTTTTCAAAAATTTTTAAAAGGTCCCAGCATTTGGGAGACTGAGGCAGGAAGATTGTCTTGCAAGTTTGAGGACAACCTAGGCTTCATAGCGAGTTCAAGGCCAGCTGAACTGCTCAGCAACTCTGCATCAAAAAAAATTTTAAGGACTGGGGATGTAGTTCAGTGTGAAGCCCCTGAGTTCAATCCCCAGTACTGAAAAAATTTAAATTAAATTCAAAAGTGCTGCTTTTGTCTCGGGGCCAGGGTCTCATGAGTTTAGCAAAGAGCGTGCGCGCCCTCTAGTGGATGCTTCCTGCCAGAAACGCAAAGCAGCCAGGCGAAGGGAGACTTGGGGCCGACCTTGCAGACAGGTCAGGTTCAGAGAAACAAAATGAAGATGCAGGAGGAAGGAGCTGAGATGGCGGGGTCCTAGGGAGGGATGGGGAGAAGTAGGGTGAGGGGAGGCTGCAGGGGACACTGGGGAAAGGTCGAGCTCTCGTCATCTCTCTGCTGACATTTCCCGCTGATCATCATTGTGGGGCTGCTTGTGCCATTTGCGGGTGTTCTCGCCACCTGGGAACTCGGCCAGGTAAGTGCCAGTAGGACTTCCTCCTTCAGGTTTGACAATCAAAAGTGTCTCCAGACACTGCCAGATACCCCTTGGACAGCAGAAGACAGCCTAGTTTAGACTCACTGGTCTACACTGACCTGCGATAACAACTCAGCAAATGAAATCCTTCCCGTCTTAGCAGAAGAATCACGAGCAGGAGTGGCAGACGATGGCGTCTTTGATGCCTCACTAATCGGTCACGTGCAGCCCCGGGGTAAGGTCCTGTGGCTTTCAGTGCCTCAACAGCGGGAAGGGAGTAGGTCCATAACCACACACCAGCTGACATCCACTGGGTTATCTTGCAACCTGGAATACGGGGAATCCCATGAGCAGGGAAAGAGGAAACATGCGGTGTGACCACACATCCACAACCCCAGACAGTCCCTGTGACCCTGTCAGCACGTTAGAAGTCTGACAGAAGGAGGCAAAATCACTCCTCTATGTAGGAAGAAATGTCTTATTCAGAAGAAAAATATAAGAATTTCTCTTATGTTCAGAATCGTATACTTCTAGTCACTCTCTAAGTAAGAATCCACCCCAAACAGACATGGTAACAGAATAGAGTTGGCAGGAATCTCTTGCCCAGATCTGGGGTCCCCAGACCCCACCCTGGGCCCCAGGAGCTCTCACTGCTCCCTTATTAAGGGGGAGGCAGCAGCAGTACCTTTAAGGCACTCGCCTGTCACCTCTCAGACTCTGGCTGATTCTGTTGCCCACTCTTAGATTCGATACTAACATTCCAGCCTGGGGAGCCACCGTGAACATGACCCAGATGACCACCCCTGCAGACTGGAGATCAGAGCCCACCCGCGTCCAGGCTCAGGGCCAGCTCACACCATCTGGAGCAGGTCAGCATCTCTGCAGCGGTCCTGACGCTGGTTGTAGGTCTCCTCAGGACCTCCAGGGGGCCACCTGAGGCCACACAGTCAACACTAGAAAATTCCCTGAGACGGAACTTGGCTTTGCCTCAAGAGGTGGAGATGCAGCCTTCCATCTCTTAGTCCAAGAGACCCTGCCCAGGGCCTCCCACATACCTGCTCTGTTCCACTCCTTCCCAGGTCTCAGGACCCTGCTCTACCAGGGGTCCCTCTGTAGCACCCTTCTTCCTGGAATCACTCATGGGGAAAGATGAGGGACCACAGGACTGTCAGCAGAGGCTACCTCGAAAGGTCAAGAGAGACATGGTTAGACCTGGGCACAGCTCAGCCAATACACACACAGAGGCAGGTTCTCCCCAAAACCTTCCCTGAGAACAATGGAGCCCACCGCCACCTGACCCACCACCACAGTCCTTTCTTTCCAGGACACCAAGGTCACCTCCTCCTGCACATCCAGCACCTGCACTGCCTTCTGGGACAATGATCTTGCCTTGTGTCCTTGCTTCTGAGCTAGGCAAGGGCATGAAATATAAAGGGCGGCTCCTTCTCATCAGTCCTCGCATAGTAGTCCTCTTTCTAGCCCCCAGAGCCATCTCTATCACCTTCCTGCTGGGAGCAAATCTCACCTTCCAGAGTACATGAGAACATGGGGAATACAGGGCCCAGTTGGGTTGTTGTTTCACAAAGGGAAACATGGTCCTGGGTTTGGGAACCCCAGAGGACCATTGTGTGGCGCTGACAGCCCCACCTCCAGGACAAGTAGAGGTCACAGCTTGGGGGTGGGCTGATCTTCCTCTCTGAACAAGGTCCCCAAAAGCCTTGCTCCTCAAAGAGTGATCTGGGTGCTGAGAGGTCACACAGGGAAAGGGGAAGAAGGGACAGGAGGCAGCACTGAGAGGGGAAGTGACAGAGAGGCTCCTGGACAGAGACCCTGCCTCCAAGCTGTGTGACACGAGGAAGTGCTCCTGCCCTGGGAGGTGGCCCAGCTCAGAGGGAGGAAGGGCAGCAGAGCTAACCCACCTGAGCAGCTGAAGCTTCTTCCGCATGGAGAGAGGACACAGCAGGCCGCAGAGAGCATGGAGCCCCTCAGCCCCTCCCAACAGATGTGTGTCCCTGGGCAGGGCCTCCTGCTCACAGGTGAGAGGGGATGACTCTGGGGAAGTGGGAGAGAGGACAGGCGAGCAGAGACTGGCTGAGGTCGCCTGGGGAGGACAAGACCCTGAGAGGGGACACGGGCCTTCTGTTCGGCGGAGCCTGAGAAGAGAAGAGGCAAACGAGGGACAGATGTGTCAGGAGCAGGAAACTCTCAGTGAACTGGAACTGGTGAAGGGGGAGAAAAAGCTCCATTGTCTCTGCTCAAAGTAACTCATCACTGGCTACTACATTGTGAAAATTAATGTGAATTATGTCTGGGTAACTCTCCAAATAAAAATATAGCTGAACCCAGGTGTGGTGGTGCATGCCCGTAATCCAACAGTCTGGAAGGCTGAGGCAAGAGGATCACAAGTTTGAGTCCTGCCTAGGCAACTTAGTGACTTAACGAGACCCTGTCTCAAAATAAAAACGTATCTATAAATAACTGACGCTGTAGCTCAGTAGGAAGACCCTGGATTCAACTTCAGAAATCGGAGGAAAAAACCCAACTAGATATTCTAGGCCCTGGGATCCCTCAATCATTCATCACAGGTATCTGACTCTGTCCCAGACCCTGGGCTCCAACAGAGGTCAAACAGATCCCTGTTCTCCTGGGGCTCTCATCCTAGTGGGCAGGAAGAGAGAGCAACAAGGACAGCTAGAAGGGGAGGTCTGGCGTTGGCAAGAACCTTGGCAGGAAGAGAACAGGAAAAGGTGAGAAAGTGAAGACCCAGGGTTTCTGGAGGAGGTGGTCAGGGAAGGCGTCTCCCCAAGATGCCCTGGATATAAGCAGAGACCTGAGGGCATCAAGGGGTGAGCCACGCAGACACCTGGGGAAGAGTATGCCAAACGGAAGAGATGACAAATTGAGGGTTGCTGAAGGGATGGAAGTCATGCTGCTGACTTGGACTCTGTAGGTGACACACAGAGATATAGATAGATAGATAGATAGATAGATAGATAGATATAGATATATAGATAGATAGATAGAGATAGATAGAGATAGATAGATATAGATAGATATATATACAAAAACATACATACCCCAAAGCTGAGGGATGAAGACATCTGCTTAGGACCCAGGGTTCCATCTTTCCATCCAATATGAAGGTCTCAATATTAATATATTTCTCTCTCCTCCATTCTAGCTTCACTTTTAACCTAGGACCCACTCACCACTGCTCAAATCACTAGTGAATCAGTGCTCTTCAATGCTGCAGAAGGGTGAGATATTCTATTTGTCCATAGTCTTCCAAGGAGTCTTCAAGGCTATTTCTGGTACAAAGGAGAAACGGCAGTCGACAGTGATCAAATTGTAAAATATGCAATAATCCCTCAAGTAACTACCCCCAGGCCTGCATACAGCCATCAAGAGACAATATATCCCAACTGATCCCTGCTGTGGCACACATGCTGTAGGTTCCCCACCACTACTCAGGAAGATGAGGAATACCACACTCTACAAATCTTAAACATGAATCTTGAGTATGTAGAGGCATCTAGACAGTTCCACATGCACCATGAGTAATTCTCTACAATCTCTGGATGTGGGATGGGTGTCAGTTCTACTACACACACACACACACACACACACACACACACACACACAGAACTGTCAGACCTGAAATGTACCTCCCTCCCATTCTGTATTATGTCCCCATGTGGGGTTTGAGCATTTAAGGAAGGACATGCACACTGAAGATACACTTTGATAGATCAGAATCTTTCACCTGAACCCACACTGCAGAGAGAACAAGTTAACTCCCTGGGGTCGGCTGAGGGAGATCAGTCCCAACCCACCCCTCCAGACTTCTCCCCATGAACATGTTCCTGAGAGAGACCCTGTAGGACTTGGACAGGACCTGGCCTAAGCAACCCTGTCTTAGTTACTTTCTCATTTCCGGGACAAAATACCTAACACTCACAAGTGAAAGGAGAAATAGTTTATTTTAGCTCACAGTTTGTAGAGGTTTCAGTCCATAATCAACAGGCTCCAACGCAGGGTGGTATGGCAGAGGAGAAACAGTCACGGCAGAGCAGGCAGAAAGAAACAAGCTTGCCTTCCTTCTTTCCCTTTATATTCCATCCAGGGTACAAACCTATTGGTTGGTGCCATCCACACCCAGGTTGGAGCTTCCCTCTTCAGTAATTCCAGTACCTGAAACTATGCTACACCAATCAGTGGAGTAATCCAATTATCACACACCCATAATTCAGTCACTTCCCAAAAGCCCCACCTAGGAGCATCTGAGGCTTTCAGAGGACATCTAGATATAAGCCATAAGGATGGGCATCAAATGATACAATCCTTCAGAGCCTGGAGAGAATATGGTTAACAATCCAGAAACTAAAAAACCTTGTTATTATCTTGATCCTGATCTATACATGATGTTTAACCTTTGGCTAAACACTCAACCTCCTGAGCCTCAATTTATACATCTGTAAAATTATAATACATCATCTGCATCTTAAAGTTGTTGTGAAGATATTTATTAGATTCATGAAATTAAAGCCTTTAAACCAGAATCTTACATAGAGTCAAGGGTCAATCTATGCTATCAACTAATACTGTTTTCATGAACTTTGTTACTAGCTATTGAGTCAAGTAGAACTGGGTTAGCTTTTCATCGTATCACTTACCAGTTATATGACTTTCTTTAGCTTAGAGATTAAGTGTCAGTTTCTAAATCTTCATAATGGGGTAACATCTCCCCTTTCTTGGGAATGAGAGGATCAATGAGATATAAGTAAAATATTCCCTGCTGTACCTGACACATAAAAGCTCCTGAAAACTGTCACTTACTATCATTTTTTTTTTTTTTTTTTTGGTGCTGGGGATCGAACTTGGGTCCTTGTGCTTGCAAGGCAAGCACTTTAACCACTGAGCTAAATCCCCAGCCACTTACTATCATTATTACTAATCAGTTTTGCACTAACTGGTTACACCCTGCTCTCTAAGACTCTCACGTGATGAAAAAGAAAAAATAAAGGAAGAGGTATTAAAGAAACAGCAATAGGGTGTGGTATCGACTACAGGTGGGAGAGTATACAAGTTAGAGCTACCACAGGGTTTCAAAATGAAAAATGAAGCAACAGCCAACAGTGATAATCAGAACATGGTGATGAAAACAACAAACCACACTTGGACCTTGGCGCTGTTTCCTTCAACCTTCGCTGGGCCACTCCCTGCACAGACCCTCAAGGTTTCCCCTGTAGCACACTAGGCCTTTCAGCCCCCTTCTCTCTTTCAACAGAAGACCACGGGTCACCCTGCAGGGGCTATTGCTGGTATAGTGACCGGGGTCCTGATTGGGGCGGCTCTTGCCATCACCCAGAGGTTTTTCCTGCTCCTCACAGGAAAAGAGCTGGATGGTATCAAGGCTGCTCTTTACCTGACCCCACCTCCAGGCTGACCACGGACAGGAAGAAGGAGAACCCCATCCTCTGGTTCCAAGCTTGGCTCTCCGGTCTCCTGAATTCCCATAGACCTTTCCCTCTCACTCCACTCAGCTCCTCCATTTCCAGCTCTGACCCTCAGCCTCTTCCTCAACAGTTTCTGCATCAATAAAATAAATTGGGCACAACTAGAGATGTGTGCCCTGGTTCCCACACAGCAAACCTGCAGCCCCTCTGGGAGGTGGTCAGTGCTCAGAAATCAGTACCTTCTGCTGGTTATTCCAGTCGTCTCACCAGTCAGGGGTCACAGCCTGGCCAAGGTCACACAGGCAAGTGGAAGAGCCTGGACAGGCTGGTGAGGTCACCAGTCCCCACAGCTGCTGTGTTACCCATGGCCCCAATAGGTGCAATGGGAGTGCTGGGGCCCAGACAGTACAGTGCATCCTGGAATGTTCTTTTTGACTCTTGTCAAAGTGGACAGAGAGAGAGGACAGGGCTGCTGTCACATTTCAGCACCTCCTGGCCTGATCAGAGGGTCTGGCCACAGCTGAGACACTGAGATAAGGAGAATCAAGATGTCCGAGGCTACCCAGGACACTGTCCACACAGCTGGCCTTGCTCTCTCTCCTGGGGCCTGGACCTCGCAAATCCTCATTGTTTGGTTCCTTTCCTTGGTCCTCAGTCCTTTCCTGGGTCCCTTGGTGACTGTCTTCCTGATCAACTTCCTTCTGGCCCAAGGCAGAAGAGCTTGCTGAAGGCCTTTCCTCAGCTGGCCCTCTCCTGGGACACTCCTCCCAACTAGTGGAGAAAGGAGGTCTCTACCCTCACAGTAGAAAAGAGACTCCTCCATATTCCCTGTCTGGCCACAACGCTGTGACCTCTCCCTGCATTCTCGTGAATAAGCCCAACCTTTCTTAGCTCCAGTGCCCAGCACAAATTCCGAGAGCACCAGCCTCAGGTGTCCATCCCTGGTGAGTGCCCCTTCGGATGTGGCTAGAAGCTCAGGCCTGCCCTCTAGTGTCTGCTCCTACAGTCGTCCCTGGGGTCAGGCCTCTCCCAGATTCCTTCCCAGGAGGCCTCTTAAAATCACGCTTCACAGGGGACCCCAACTGCCAGCTCAGCCTGCACCCGTGGGATCCAGGTCATGATCACCTCCTGCGCCTCACTTGTTCACTTGCTTCAAAATGTCTTGAGGGTCTCTGTCTGGAAAATGCTCTATCAGCCCCGATATCCTGAAAGCTGAGGACCCCCCAAGCCATTCTGCTGGAGGGACCCGGGCCTTCTCATACCCTCCTGCTAACTTCTATCTCTATCCTCAGGCCACAGACCCTCTGACAGTCCTGCCTTCCTGGTAAGCCCACTGGCCCTTCACATGGGGGCTGACACTGTACAGGTACAGAGAAGGGGTTCTGTCAACCCCAACACAGCACAGACCACCCTCCTCCCTACGTCAGGACAAGATTAGCCCAGCCCTGGACACGAGCTGGGCCCTCTTCGAGTACAAGAGCACCCTCGCCCTTTCCTGAGTCCACCCCAGCTCCCTCTGTCTGCCCGAGGAGGCCCTGGAGTCCAGCAGTTGTGCGGTAGGGACTGGGAGCATCAGGCAGGGTCCCGAGATAATGAAGATGCAGGCTGGGCACGACCAGGACTGGAGCTGGGTGTCACTCTCAGCATGCAGGCTGGTGCTCAGGAAGCCAAGCTGCTCACTCCTGAGGGGAAATGGAAAGAGTAGACACAGAGATGCAAGATTTGGCCTGTCAGAGAGCAAAGCCTTCCAGGCTCAGCCCAGCGCATCTGCTTTCTCTCTCCCACCAAGCCAACCTCCCCAGCCCCGGGACAGCTGGTCCCATCTACAAGGTGAATGTGGAGTATGAATGTTTTGGTCCCAAGAGGGACCCAGGACCTGTCTCCACCCCACACTGGCTCTGCTTTGAGACCCAGGAAATAGGATAGGGCTGGTGACCAGAGGAGGGGCCTGGTAAAAGGACCCTTGAGCATTTGGGAATAGCCAGGCTCGGGCACCAACCAGCTCCAGGTGAGCCACGGCCTGGGAGGTACTAATGTGAACATTTACTGCTGGATCAACCCCACACCAGACGTGGCTTCTTAGTTTCCTTAGAGACTTCTCACTAGGGAACAAAGGATGATCTCCCTAGCACCCCAGACCCTGGATGTGGTTCAGAGTTAGAGTCTAAGCCCCGAGGAGACTAGAAAAGTCAGAGAGTGGGGCACTCCTGGGACTCTAAAGACAGATCTGGAAAGGCCAGACCAATGACATCGCTCCCCAAGAAAGAAGGTGTCCAGGGAAGGTGGGCAGGGAGGGCTTCAACATGTCACCTGCAAAAGAGCTGAATTCAGAAGACCCTTGCTGTTGGTCTCTCTGTCCTCATGGGAACTTCTCTGAGCAGAAATTCGCCTGAAATTCCAGGTCACTTCTCTCTTGCATCAGAAAAGGGAAATGTAATCTGTAAATTGTTCCAATACATTCTTTCTTCCTAGGAGACAAGGGCCAGGAGTTGGTATGCAGGATAAAAATCAGGGTCCCATGCACAGGGAAGGTGAGATTCACAGAACCCCGCAGCCAGCACGATGCTTAGCAACCCTCACACTCCAGTGACTGGGGTGCGTAGCCCTGGACACCGGTTTCTCCTCTGCTTAAAGGCCAGTGCTCAGGACATCCTTAGCCCCGTGAGACACAGGGAATGTCCGAGTAACTGAAGTGGAACACACCCGGCTTCAAGGCACTGCCCGTGGCCTCTAATCCCACCCCCTACCCCATCGCTGTCCACTTTGCCCCTGGCTGGGTCTCCCTAGAGCTAGCCTCCTCCCCACACTCAAGCGTCAAGGCAACGGTGCGGAGCTCTCCAGGCACCAAGGTTATGGGTTGCAGTGTCTCCTCCAGACCTTCCCTGCAGAATGTCCACCTACAGGACCTGGGCCACTGCTCTCAGTCTTTCTCTGAGGCCCTGGGCATGGTGACATCCTCACACTTAGGTTAAACACCACGTTCCCACAAATAAACTGGTCCATGTACAAAGGAAAGCTAAGAACACATTCAGCCATTGCTGAGGGTTGCCCATCCGGAGATGAGAAGTAGGAAAACAACCCACAGAGTTTCACATCACGATTTAGCTCCAGTAAATCCTTATCCCACATGCACATAGTGTCAGATTAAACAAGGTAAGTACTCTTACATTAGGTTCCTACTGAAGCTTTGACAAAGTGTCACAAATACAGTGGCATGAAACAAGAGGGTCATATGGCCGCATTGTTTCTTGAGGCTCCAAGGGATACGCAGCCCATTTCCTCACCTTTGCCTGCCTCCAGCAGCCACCTGCTCGCTCAGGTAGTAGCCCCTGACCGCCTTTGAAGCCAGCTGTGTGGCCTCTTGAAGCCCCTTCTGTTCATCCTCACACCTGCTCTTCTCCCTCCTCCCTCTCTCTTGTAAGGAAAGGACCTTGTGACTACCTTAGACCCAGCAGGAAAAACCAGAAGAATCTCCCAAATTCATGATCCTAATGTAATCCATAAAGTGTCTTTTACCACAGAACACATTCACAGATTTTTGCAAACGAATGCAGGGACATCTTTAAAGGAAACTTGTTCTGCCCACCACATGTTTCAAAGCAGTTTTGTCATCTTCTTTCACTAAAAACTACACATGGGCACCCGGAAATGGGTCATCCTGAGTGTGTTATCACTTGTCCACAGCAACTTCTGAACGGGAGGCCAGAAGGAGGGACATTGCCCACCTTCTCGCTTGTGATAACACTCAGCTGTTAGGAATAAAAGAGCTGTGCGCTCACAGCTTGCCACCCCTCACTAGTTCATGGTCATCAGCATCAGAAACTGTATCTCAGCACCACTGGTTCCCAGGCACTGCAGCAGGACGGACTCATATGGGAAGGGACTGCTGGGTAAACGGCCCTTTTCTATTTTTCCAAAGACACGAGTCTAAATTTCTTCCAGGAATGGGGGTTGGGGATTTAGCTCAGTGGGTAGAGTGCTTGCCTAGCAAGTGCAAGGCCCTGAGTTCGATCCCCAGCACCAAAAAAACAAAGTTCTTCCAGGGATGGTCCAAGTCTCCTCTAATTTACACAGAGTGATCCCTCCGCACGTGTCTAGTTAGAGTTGTTGGAGCATCCATCACATTCCCTGCGTGGCAGGATGTTGCATCACAAATACGGCCTCAAGGAAGCTTGAGAGCCTGCTCCAGTGGTGCAGATTTAGCTCGGTGGTATAGAGCTTGCCTTACATGGCCAAGGCCCTCGGTTCAATCCCCACCACTGCAAAATAAAAACCAAAATTTGAAAAATATGTATATGAACTCCCCTGAGACACATGTCACTGTCTCTGCCCACACACTGTGGGGACTTTTCAATTAGCTTTTGACCCCTGGTGCCCTTCCTTGAAACCACGCCTGTCGCCCAGTCTGAAGCACCCCTGAGCAGAACATCCTGCTCCCTGAGCCCCCAGGAAGATGAAAATGTGGTGTTAGTTCGGTGGGACACTGCTCAGTGTTGAAAGGAAAGGAAGTACTGATACATGCTGCAACATGGATTAACCCTGGAAACATTATAGTAAGTTAAAAAAAAAAGTCACAAAAGACCACACATGGTATAATTCAATTATATACGATTCAACATCTCCAGAATTGGTAAATATGTAGAGACAGAAAATAGACTAGAGGTTGCCTATACCTGTGGGGATTTCAAGGGAATAAGAGTGACTGGGAATATAGAGCTTCTTTGGGGGTTGAAAAATGTTTTTAAATTGACTTTAGTAATAGTTGTAGATTTTGTAGATGTACTAAAAACCACTGAATGAGATAGTTAAAATAGATGACTTCTTTGGAATGTGAGTTATATCCCAATAAAGCTTTATAAATATAAGAAAATGCTCAAAATATAATTGTCTTAAATTTTTTCCTATATATTGAGTACCATTTAGGTGTTACTATTTTTTCATCAGTGACACCCTATGATTACAGAAACTCATGGATAAAGGACACTGTATTTGGAGGGCTGCCTCTAACCATTTTTCCCCTTCAGCTTGAATCCAGGGTCTTCTTGCTGAGCCACATCACCATGCCCCTTTTTTTTTAAATTTTGAAACAGGGTCTCACTAAGTCGTTAAGTTGCCCAGGCTGAGCTCAAACTTTCAATTCTCCTGCCTCAGCCTCCTAGACTGCTGAGTTTATAGGCATGTGCTACCTACCACACCTGACCCTTTGGTCATTCTTTAAGGACAGCAACCTCACTTCATCAGAGAATATCCTTATGCTCCCTTCAGTCCTGAAAGATAGTTCTCTTTGGCTGCTGGGCATGACACCATCATTTTGTCAGACCCCTCTGCCCCGAGTCCTCCACACTCTCTTCCACATCTCCACACTCTCAAAGACCACAGGACAAAACACAAATGTAACACTACAACTTTATTTGGCTATGTGAAAGGCTATGGGTGTTTGTCTACTCCAACTGGATACCAACTGGATATCAGTCCCTGAAGATAAGCAGGAGGCCTAAGAGGATGCCCCAAAGAGACCCTCGACTGGAGGACCCTGCACCAACCATCTGGGACTTCTCTAAAATGTTTAGCACCTCAGTCACTCGGATGCTTCCAATACGCTGAAAATTTGCTAAAAGCCTTTCATTTTCACGAGCACAGCCCATGAGGAGGAAAGTGGTATTGAGAAATCCTATAAGGAAGAAAAGGAAGAATCAGATTCACTTTCAAGACTCTTCCCAGAGGCCTCTCATAAACCAGAATGCCTGCTCTTGGGCACCGGCAGCCTTATCCCTTCCTCCTTGGCATCCCTGTGCCTGGTCCCCTGCACCCCCCTGTTCCCATCTCCAGAAGGCACTAGGTAGCACCTAGCATAGAGTAGGCATCAGATAAAGTTCCCCTCCTCTCACCTGCCTGAAATTTTAAGGTGGAACTGTAACATGCAAGAGCACCATCAGGGCAATTCTCAGTGGTGACAAAATTTGGAAGACATTCCTTGCTGTGCTCGCCCACACAGGATGGGCAAGTACGGGAAGGAGATGCTACAGCCTTAGGAGCGTTGTTCTTGAGGTACACAAACGGCTGCAGGGTGGTGAGGTTGTTGCAGAGATAGGCCCGACAGACGCTGCTATAGGCGGCAATGGACACTCCGGGTGGTGAAGCAAGGTAGAAGATTTGCGGAGGGTAAGATAAGGCTGGGGTGCACCCTTTAAAACCCACAACTCCCTTATTGGTCCCTGAGAAGCAAAGAATTAGACAGCTGTGATCAGTGTCATTGGCTTCGCCCAGTGTCCTTCCCTTCCACTCTGTGCTTCCTATACCCACCCTGCTCCTGTCAGCTTTGCTTGTTCCCCGTGTCTACTCACAGCAGCTGCTGGGGTCTCCATCTATGTCTCTTCCTCCTTTTCTGCAAGAGCCCCTATACACTTCTCTCCCTTGTGCTGCATCCTTTTCTCTCCCTACTACCCCCTCCTCCAGGGATCTGCCCACTCCCATTTTGCCCCCTTGTCCAGCCCACAATCTAAACAACTGGGACCTACCCTGCTCTTGCAGTGTCCTAATATGTTTCCAGACACAGAGTGAAGTAAATATATGGAACTCTAGTACTGGGTACTGAAAGTGGAGCTGGAGTCAGACAA
>PVJO010023772.1:0-25523 GCA_004026905.1 Hystrix cristata | reverse complement strand
AAGGTATTGATTTATGTTAAACAAATCCACAGTTCTCATGGAAAAAAAAAGTGAAATGTCACACTAATTGGTTTGCCAAACTATCTAGTAGACAAAAAGGAAAGGCAATGAAATTTGTTTTAGTCTTATTTATCTTAACAGTTTCAGGAGTTCAAGTCCAATTGTGCATGCTAATATTAGTAAGTAAAATGAGAAAAGGAAATCAAATAAAGTCAAAGACATTCAGATTCATTGAATCTCAGAGACCATGAAATTGTCACTGAATAGGGCAGCACCTTACCTATATACTTTAAGAATTTAATTTTTGGGTGGATTCTGATTTTTTTCATGTTTTTTCCACAATAACACATCAATTAACAACGTACTAAAAAATACTTTCTCAAGGAGCCCAAAAATTACTGCACACAGCAGATATTTCCCAGCCTCAGAGTGGAAATGTCCCAGGATGGAATCCGGGTGTCAGAAAAAAAGAAGAAAATGTCTTTCTTTTCTTCAAACCGTTTCTCTCTGTATATTTGATGTGTGTGTGTCAGGGGCAGGGGGGTTAAAAAAGAAGATGAGAAAAATATAGATGAATAGTATGAATGGCTAAAGACACAGAGGTATAGTGATATTACTGAAGCATCGTAGCAATTGTTATTTAAAAATATTAAAATTCCTTTCATTCAAGGAGTGAGATTATAGCTGGGGTCCATTCCAGGAGGAACTGCTGCTTTTCATCAGCGATCATTCAATACATTAGATTTGTTTTTAGTACACACATATTACTTTAGTGATGCTACTAGTGATAATATCGATAATGATGCTACACATTGTAAGGATTCAAGTAAAGTGGAATATCATTCAAGTCTACAAAAGAATAAAATCATTGTTCACATTATTAGCATCCTAAAATCCCATAATAACTCTATATAAAATCATCTTTATATAACTTTATATAACTTTATATAAAATCATCTTTATTGTCTTGTTCAGATAAATAACTTGAGGTTTAAAAATTCAGATGCCCCTCACAATGTCCTGCAGTAACTTGAGGGCGAGGAGTGCCATATCACTCCAGCCAGTGAAACATCAGCTCAAGAGTTGAGGGAATGGAAAGTATCTGCTAATTCAAGAAAGATTTAAATGACAGATGTGTGTGCAATCAGTTGATATGGATTATAAGAAATGACACATATTTGGGGCAGAATACTCACATTTTACAGACAAGTGTATCTTCCCACAAATCATCCCTAACCAAACGAGCTAACAAAAAACCAGAAAAACCACAGGAACTAATGGAAGAGTGAGTCAATACATTTGATGGTTGATTTAAAGGTCAGGAAAGACAAAAATAAATTCCTTCCACTCGAGTATGTTCGGCATAAATGTGCACTCAAGGATTGACCTGCACATAAATTCTCCAAACACAGAGCAGCAGTGTGTCTAGCAATTTAAATGACCCCACACTAGGACACACCCAGCCCTCTGGGTAGGTGGAGAGCAGGCGCCCTCCAGTCTTTTATGACTGTGGTGAATGTTTAAAGATATGTCTAAGGGTAGAAAAATTAGGTGAGGCAATATTCCAGCAGAAAAAAAAAATGAAAATAACACGAGTGAAAAATTCTGCCGTAGGGTAGAAGAATACAAGAACTTTTAGCTGCTCATGGAAGAATACAAGAACTTTTAGCTGACTTCGAGCGCGAGGGGAGAGTGGGAGGGTGCGGACAGCAGAGGCAGGCAGGGGCAGTCCCGCCGGACTCAGGTCTTGGGTGAATCTCGCCCTCCGGATGGCCCTGCGGCTAATGCCCCTATTTCAGTCAGGTCCTTGTTTAAAAAAGTCATACGTCAGAGACACCTTCTCTGAGCTCTGCACTTAGTGACAATACTCATTACAGCATTTTCTAGCCCTTTGTCTTGTCATTCTTTCCACAGCTTTGCTTCATGGATTTCTTTATTGAGACACCATTTATCTTCCCCACTCGAATGCATTCTACAAGAACACGGGGACTGTTGTGATTTGGCTCAGTGCCGCATCCCCTAGTGCCTATAATAATGACGTATACTAAGTGTTTTCTAAAAACCTAGGAGGTGAAAGAAAGAAAAAAGAGAGAGGGAGGGAGGGATGGGGGATATATATATATATATATATATATATATATATATATATATATATATAGAGAGAGAGAGAGAGAGAGAGAGAGAGAGAGAAGCCCTTGTGGCTTACTAACTAGGTAAATTGGGCAATTAATTCAACCTCAGAACGCAACACCTCCATTGCTTAAATCTCTTTGTCCAAATCTCTTTGATCTTTGGCTTTCCTTGTAGATGAAAGACATATGAAAAGAAAGAAAGAAGGGAGGAGGGAAGGAAGGAAAACAGTTCAGTGATTAAACACTGTCATAATTTAGCATTTTATTTTAAAGAACCAGGATAATAATCCAGTCAAAATGTTTTCTTTCCTATAGCAGTACCTCATATTCTATATAGGAAGGGTATGAGTGTTTGTGTGTGTACACAAGAATGTGCAGTACGTATGTGTGTAAACATGGCTGCAAAAAGCATATATTGAGTAAACGTGAATATAAGCCTTTTCTGTCTGCTTTTTCTCAATCTCTATAAAATACTAGAAATGGCAGAAAATGAAGAACTGTCTCATTTTGGTTTCACTAAAGGATTTCACTCCTGGAAGCCCTGAGACATTTGGGTTAAATTTATGGACAAATTTGTAAAATTCCTTTTATCCCTGCAAAATTAAAAATCATGAATGCAGGACTGATTAATGCCACCAAATTGGTAATAAAAAAAATGCAGGTGTTGAAACACATACAAAAGTGTGAATAGTTATTATGGTGCTTAGACTAGTAAAAATAGCATACGACCCATATTATCCATCTGTAGAATTTTATTTCTCACCTAATTTACAGAGATGATGACCTTTGGGATGTTACTAAGCTTTCTAATGCCAGAAGATCAGAGAGAGGGAGGCCTGAGGCTTGTAGAACATACTTGGTCTTGCTGCATAGCTAATGTATCTGTTTATAAGCAATGACCCATTTGCCAGAAGATTGGGAGTGCGCTGAACCACACTTGCTTTGGCATCGAGTCTGTCCTCTGTGCTGTCCCAGGAATGCTGGAGCTGACCCTGTTCATCTCAGCACACCTGTGGGGAGGGCAGTGAGGGAAAGGATGGAGGCCAGAGATTATCAATGACTGTTGCAAAAGTACAATTTAATAACAGGTAGCAGCTCAGGGGTTGTATTTTTGTATCGTCTTCAAAACTAACATAGCAATAGGTACATTCTGGGCCCAAGATTACGTGTTCCTCAGACCCACCTCGCAATTTAAAAACAAAACCAAACAAAACATGGAAAGACTCCCAGGCCTGGCTTAACTACTACAGATTCTGATTCAAGGAGCCTCTGATGAGGACAGGAATTTCAAGATTTAACAAGCACCCAGGCACATCAGATGGGCCAGGGGCTATATTTTGAGAAGTCTCAAGTGATTGATAATCCCTGACTAGATAGTATCTTACACATGACTTATTGATGTATGTCTTTACGCCTCTGATACTTGTAGCCTTGTCTTAAATTGTCTCTTTTGAGAGGGCAAACTAGTCCCAACTATAAAGCTCCATTTATAAGAATGCAAACACCACTAGCCGCCCTTCCCTAAAACTCAGTAAATGTGAAAAAAAAAAAAAAAGACATAAGTAGTTAAAGGAACATTATCATCCAATTTAATCTCCGTCTTCAAGAACACTGCTATTACTGTCCTTCTTTTTACTGGTTAAAGAAATTAATGTTCTGAGAGTTCAAATTCTTGGGTTAACATCACACAAAGGTATTGGAAAAGCAAGAAGAAACACTAGAGAGGTAAGACATCTCATTTGGGCAGCCCAATATGGAAAATACAAAATCGTTATTTTCCGAGGCATTATTGGCAAAAAGTTGACTGTGCTAGATAGCACGGCTTTGTAAATACAGTGGTCATTGACGTTACCAAATCGCAAATGAAAGTAACTAAAAACGGAATCTAAAGTAGAAGAGTCTATTTCTTCTTTTTCCCAATATAACACATTTTAGTCTTTATTTACAGTTTCAGTTTCTCACACCAGAAAAACAATGTGGCATTTAGACATGTGTGTCCAATTTAAGGGGAACAAGGGAGGGGGGAGAGGGGGAGGAATGGAGGGAGAGGAAAAAACAGAATAGAAGAAAAAAAAATGGAAACAAAGCTTTTGTAACTAAGGATGGGAGGGAGAGGGGAATGGGGAAAAAGAAGCTGCAAAATATATCATGTGCAGGTGCAAATTCCCTGTGATGAATGTTATCATTATGTATATCTAAAACGTACCACTAAAATAAAATTAAAAAAAAAAAGAACAAAAGAGGGGAGGAAAGAAAGGACATGGGGAATTCTTATTGTAAACAGAGCTGATTACACTGCCATGAAGTGGGAGTTCACAATACCCCCTGTCACCGAAGCCATCAACTACCTGGCAGGTGGGGCTTGAGGACATGAGATACGAATTTTTTTAACTATCACAATGTTTGCTTCCCACAAAGGGTTTAAAACAAATTGCATATTTGATCTAAAAAATAAAGTAAAAGAGTCTATATTCATATCTACTTATAATCAGACTATGAATGATAGAGCCTTGTCAGTGGTGTGTTTGTGTGTGTGTGTCATTGTGTGTGTGTGTGTGTGTCCATAGATCATCACCTTCTCATAGCAGAGAAGAGCAGAAACGTTGCCAATCAGAGGCTAGCACCAGGCATGCAGCCTCCAACATTAAAATTTCCATTTATAACCTCTGTACCAGGAAGAGACTGATTATAAGTTTCTCGAGTCAAGTGAATTCACTTTACATAAGTCTAATTTCCGGGCTCCAGGTCTTCTCCACCCTGTCTCTCTCAGCCATCTTAGTCAGTTTATAATTTAAATATAAGTGCATTCTGCGTGGAGATAGGATCTCAGTGAGATAAAGAAATGTAGGCCACTCTGTCCAGGGACCTCAACCAGAAAATATTATTGGCATTAAGCCATCAGTATGAACCACAAGATAGAGTTTCATAAATTTCAACTTTAATCTCTATGTAAATTTTGCCAAAATATTTAAAAGAATAATAATATATGAATACTTATGCCATTTGCCTATGAAGTATTTTTAAAATCGTATTTTAAATAATGATTTAAAAAGACATTGTTTTGTTTTATGCAACCAAATACATTGGCTGTATGTGGAACAATACAGTAGAAATCTGTCTCGTATTTAAAGAAAATTGTAACCACTAAAACACTACTAAGCTAAAATACAAAAAATAGAAGGGTGATGCTGTGCTGAAAAGTGTCCATATTAAAACGTATTTTGTAGGGCTGGGGATTTAGCTCAGTGGTTACAGTGCTTGCCTTGCAAGCACAAGGTCCTGAGTTTGATCCCTGGCACCAAAAAAAATAAAAATAAAAAAATAAAATAAAACGTATTTTGTAATATTAAAATGAATCTGCAAAATGTACATTTTAAAAGCTACTAGTTATTAAAAGAATATTAAATACAAAACTCATAATGATTAAAATGTTGATATTTATTCAGAATTAGGTGTATTTTAAGTGCCCAAAAAAAACAATATTATTGGGTCTAGTAATCCCCACGTAAACTGTCCAGATGGGTGTGTTTATGCTAGGAATACATACTTTTCATCACGCTTCTTCAGATGGGTATAGACTTTGTATCAGTCAGTGTTCTTCAAAGAAACAAAATCAATTTGTGTGTGTCTGTGTGTGTGTCTGTGTTTGTGTGTGTTTGATCACTGTGAAAGCTGACAAATTTCAAATCCATAGGGCAGGAAAGCAGGTTGGACACTCCAGGGGAATTTCTACATTATAGTCTTAGGGTAGAGTTCCTCACCAGATATCTGTTTTGCTCTTAATGTCCTCAACTAATTCAACAAAGCCTACCTATATTGTAAAAAACAAAAATCTCTATTCAAAGTCAAATGACTACAAATGCTAATCGCATCAACAAAATATCCTCATAGCAATATCTAGGGTTTGACTAAATAGATGGGTATCATAATCTAGCTAAGTGTACAAACAAAATCTAGCAATCACACACACTGAAAGAAATAAAATTTCTCAAGGGACAAGAAACAGCTATAATAAATATACACTAATATTTTTATTATTTAACAAAGCAAAAGCATAAATTTTATTCTTATAACAGTTCTGTGTTGTATTCTAGTTTACTGGGCAACTTTCCTGCACATAGGTACTTGAAGACCTCAGTTACTTCCATTTTGGGTTTTGTCCCCTATAGACAGCCAAACCACACAGGAAAGAGACTACTGAGAATCAGTATAGCCCTTCCGAGATTTGCCCTAGGAGTTACAAGCATCACTCACTCTCACACTACAATAGCGAGAAATAATCACATGGCCTTATTTAGATTCAGAAGAAAGATGCAGAGACAGGCCATTGTCAACAAAATGCGCCTACCATGAAAGGGGAACACACAGTGTGTTTGCCGTTTATACGCCTGAAACCAAAGGAGAATCTCAGAAGAAATCAAGTCATACAGAGTGGTACCTCAGTTCCCAAACTTAATTTGTGCCAAGATTCTGGGGAAGGTAGCTGTGGTTGTGTTCAGAAGCAAAATTTTGAGGAATGCATCTGCTTGTGAACCGAACTGTTTGCAAACGAAAGTAGTCGTGGTGTTACTGTAATTGTTCAGACAAGGGTCTGATTCAGCATTTAAGTACATATTCTGTATTTTTAAATACACAGTGGTACCTTGGTTCATAAACGTACTTCACTTCACAATTCTAGAAAAGATGGCCACATTTGTGTATGAGCAGAGAAGACAACTGTGGTGGTGTTAGTTGTAAATTTGGATGTGGATACTCACCAGACACAAAATTAGTGCCTTCTTGGGTCTTGGGATTCCCAGGCTCTTTTGTTTATAAGCACCTAGTCTATGCTATTTTGTTCTTAACCACTCCAAATATTCTTTCACCTATAAAATAGGACTTAAATGCCACCCACTGAAAGCAATAACAAAATGAAATGTAGAAGTAGTTGTCACACAAAAAAAAGTTTTAACAGATTGTTTTCCAAGTAAGTTTGAGCTTTTAAATTTCATCCAACACACATTAAAAAGAAATATCTATTTTCTGGAAGCTCTAACCTAGATTTTATAGAACCTGTAGGTTGGAAAGCATGTTTAATGTATTATTTAATTCAGAAATGTATTAAAATTACACTACATCTTCATCTAAAGGAAGCTTAACAGTTATAAATTTTTGTCAAGTTAATCCTGTCTTTAGGAGGTTGCATTTCTGCCAAATGAAAGTGTTAACCTGCTATCATTTTCTACACCACTGTTTTATTTTAGAATCATTACTGAAATGCACACATCTTCAGAGACCCTATACAAAAAAAAGAACACTTTTTCAAATAAATGAGCAAATACAAAGTATAAAATAGTGCCTAATTTTAAAGACTAAAGTGTAATAATATTCAATAATTTTAAAATGAATTGGAACCTTGTGTTGGTGTAAATATTAGAAGCATAAGTTTTCATTGAAGTAAGATTAATATTAATAAGTATATTATTTAGAAAAGTGGCTTACTAAAGAAACAAGGTTACATTACACAAGGATTAACCATATTAGGGCATGTTCAACCGGCCATACCAAAGTTAAACATCTGAATGATAGTACAGATCTGTGAAAAGGGGGGTAGCAGGGGGATGCTGGAGATAAGCAACAGCAAGGACAGGACTGTGTTTTATGACAAGCTTAGATTGTTAGAAAATTGAAACAGGATGCTAGGTGATTTTAGAAAACTCGAAATATAGGAGCTTATGATATCGGTAACTTAAATAATTGATCATGCATGATTTAATTTTCAAAATTTCTCTTTAAGAAATTGAAGTAATTTAAACTCAATATTAAATTCCCTTGAGGAAATCTTTGTAACTCTCAGTAGTGCCTCCTCAGATGAGTTCTTGGAGGTCAGCAGTATCACTATCTTACACAGATGTCAGAGACAAAGGACTAGACATCAGTCACCATTTGTACATGACCACAGCTGAGAGATTGAGTTTTAGACTTGAACAGATATGGGTTAAATTGCATCACTTACCCTTGCAGACTATGCAAATTTGGTCAATTATGAATTATCACTTAGCCTCAGTTTCATCATGTGGAAAATAAAGATAACATTACCTATTTATTGGTTTTCAAGAACAAATAATGTTACTACCCTATTAAGGGGGCAGAACCAGGATTCCAACTCAAGGTGTCTACGTACAGAACAAAAAATCTTAGAAGGATGATGCTGTAACTACATTCCTACTCTACCCACTTAATTTGGATGCATAATGTATGCTGGAACATAGTAAGTACTCAGCAGAGGTAGATACTATAATCTAGAATACACTTTATTTCATATTGTTTAGCATTTAACCAAAATTGCTCAAGAAGATAAATACCAAACATTGGCCTGCATGTCACCTCCAGAGATTAAAAAATGTGTGTGAGACCCAGCAGGAAGTCAGAGGAGGCTGGGGAGAAGGAAGAAAATTAGTGCTGTGAACATTGGTAAGGAATCTATTTCCTAGCAGCACTTGCAGAGATAATGTGGTGTGCTACAAGGTTTGGCAGCACTTTTTCTTTTTTGTCTTTTGATTACTTTACTCATCAGAAGCAAGTCAGCCTCTCAGCCGAACACTTGTATAGAGAATCAAGGCAATTTAGCTCAGAAAGATTGACCCCTGACCTGGGATGAAAGCTGAGTTTTCAACTCACCTGGGGAGAAATCTGTGATGTCTAAGTCAGTCTCTCTTCTCTTTTTATAGTAATCAGAAAAAAATTGCTCTCAAATTAAGTTTGAAGTTTTTGAAAATTTATATTTTAAATACACTAGAGGACATCATTACTTTTAAAAAAAGCCTCAGGTAAAATATTTTATAAAGCAACAAACATTTTACTTAATAATGCATAGTGATTTTTCATCTATTTTGTTAATTGCTACATTCCTACCATTTAGTATAGTTTGATACAGGCAAAATTTGCCACAAATATTTCTACAATGAATGTGTGAATATATTTGTGAATTGGAGATCATAATAGCATCTACCCTACAGATTTATCATGCATAATATCATTTATGTAAAGCATGAAGTTCCCATATCATCACGAGTGCTCTTAAGTTACTAAGAGATGAGATTGACTAATCACCATAGTATCAGTGGTAAGATTATATTTATGAGGACACAAATAGAATAAGAGAACTATCACAGGCCACACTCAAGAATCTACACTTTATCCAGTCAGCAGTGGGAAATCGTTCAGGTAGGGTTGTAGTCAGGCTGTGGTACAACAGCAGCACCAGGGTGAGGATGTGCAAAATGATTTCTGGGAATGGAAGACAAACGAATGGCACGTCCCTTAATTCCTCCAAGCCTCAGTTTCCTTGTTTGTAAAATAGAGATGATAATACTTGCACAATTTATCTCATGATATTGCATGGATGAAAAACAAGACCTAATTTCACCTGAAGATAAATGCAATGTGTCATGCAGAATAATCTATAGCTGGACAAGTCAGCTGGTTGTTTTCATGTGTAGCTGTGATTGACTCAAAAACCTGTGCTCTTTAGGAAATTAACTGATCCCTTTCCTGCCTGGACCTCATTTTCAGGAGTATGCTGGGGACATAAACGTGATGAGGCTAAAACTGATGTGAGTCTGGAGAAATAATAATTTTTCTGGAGAAAAAGGAAAAAAGAAGAAAAGGGAAGACTTAAACTGAAATGAGGGAAAGAAATTGCACCAGAGACTCTAAAGATAGCATGGTGACCCCTGCCTGTCTTGTCTCCTCATCAGGTTTCTGAGTCCCTAGGCCTTTCAGTTTCTTGAAGCAATGAAAGGGCTTGAAGTGAAAAACTGGAGCAGCCTAAATAGATGAGACAATTTAATCTCCATCTTTATTCAATTAAAGTAATGGAAAATTGCCCACTTGCCAAACTTATTAACACCTGACAATAAAATTGTTAACAGAGGCCCAATAGCTGAATATTCAACTTTAAGAAAACAACTTGCTGACATCTCACTTTCAGGTTGAGTGCTGATTAGCCTTTCATCTACATTTTGACCTTGCAAGACTGAGCTGTTTAAAAATATCTGAAAAGGAAGAGAACTGGATCTAAATCTCTAGAATCAGGCACATGAAAAGATAAAGACTGGTTCCATCTCCAGGTAGATGTTTGAGGCTGGTGTGGGTTGTCCAAGGCTAGGCAAGCAAGAAAGTACTGCAAATGGAAAGCAACCAGCAGCTATTGCTGAAGTTGATCCAAAAAAAAAGAAAAATGGTCCATTGAGGCCAGTTAACATATGAGCCAAATATATACATCATGTCCAATAGGAAACATTTTAAAGACAGCAGGTCCTGTGCTCTCTAAAGATATAAATATTCATCTCCAGGTACAGATGCTTTACTCCTGGGCTTTCCATACGGATGGCCGAGGGATGTGGGTGGACAAGAGAGTGGGCGTGCGTATCTAACACCAGACTGAGGATATGTATAGAACAAGCACTATGAACTAAGGTGAGTACGATCCCAGTTCTTTTTATCCCAGAAAGTACAACATTTAGAGAAAAGACACAAAGCTGCAAAGTAAGAGACACTAGACTTAAATTTCAAGTGAAAAGTTTACCCAACTGCAATTCAAACCTTACACAAGTTATTGATAAGCCTCTATTTTATTTTTGCTTATATTTGGCAACACAGAAATAGAAGTAAATACTAACCTATAAATTCACACCCTAGAGGGGACTGCTGTGGTTTAAGTATTTACTCCTTTTGGGCTGGGGATTTAGTTCAGTGGTTAGAGTCCCTGCCTTGCAACAGGTCAACAAGGTCATGAGTTCGATCCCCAGCACCAAAAAAAAAAAAAAAAAAAAAACCTTCTTTTTTACTGTATTCACATATCAATACATTAGTCTCTGCTCCCTTCCATGGGGTGGTACTTTTAAACATAATCTGCCACCTCGATTTATTTCGCAGGATATATTATAAGCTGGGCATTTTCACATATAATTAAGACTTTTAAAACTTCAGTTTTAGTGGTATATAATGACCCATTATATGCATGTAGCACTAGGTATTAGAGAATTCTCATATTTTACAATAATTATAACTTCCACCATTGTTTTACTGTTATATATCATATTACAGTGATTAATTTCAAATAGTTTCCATTTCCTTGGAAGAAAAGTTGAACTACTTTTTGATGATTGTGATGATTTTCTAGAGCCACAAATTATTTGCTACTGCTCTCATTAAAAGTTAGGGCTTACGTCTCCTCTGCTGAAAATCAGGGAGCCCCGACTTGGGATGGGCTTGAATAATGAAGTTGACGAGAGTAATGTTACTAACTGCTTAGGACAGGAGGGCTAAGATCGAGGAACTTCTTCCGGTTTCTCTAGTGATCCTTACCCTGGGAATTTTCCTCCATCAGAGAGCAACACGATCTGAATTTAAACTCCCATGTGGAAACAGCATATGGAAATGACAAAGACGGATGGGGAGTGAGGAGACACCATATTTCCTCAGCTGTTCTAGCTTCTGGCTGTTGGGTCCCAGCCCAGGTGCCCGTCATATGCCTGAAGAAGGCTGTGGGAGGGGCTCAACCTTCACAGCCATCGGAAGCCACTACCAGAGTGAGGCCTGTCCTAAGAGTCATGAGCAAACACATTGCTATTATTCTCTATTCCTTGGTGTTTATTTACTCAGAAATAGGTAACTAGAACAGATTAGATGAGCGCTGACACAAAACCTAAAATATCGACTGGGAACCGTGGAGTGTCTAACGGGCAGAATTGGAAAGAGCCTTAAAGAGACTCTAAGTGAAAATAGTCCTGAGCCCGAGTAGCGGGCAATGAGGGATGAAAGTGAGGATAAAAGCATGCTGAAGCTAGATGTAAGGGTGCTCTGTTATGGAAAGGCAGAAAAATAAGCAATATCATTGATGTTTTTATGTAAAAATAATAATAAAATATACCTAATTAACCAGTGGTGCTAGTCAACAAGATTTCAAAGCAAAATGTTGAAAGCGATAATTGATTGCTTTTAAGTAGCTAACAGAAAGTTTAAGAGGAATGCTAGGGAACTTTGAAATAGAAAAGCAACATTTAGAGAGACATACAGGAGCCAGGTATTTTGCAGTACAAAATAAAGATCATTTCTCACTCTCAGACTTTTAAGCAGAGGATTCTCAAAGAGGTAGCACCAGTTTAGAGATTGAGTCCAAGTGGCACTATAAATCCCAACACTACACCTTCAGGAATATCTAAGTCCTGTGACCTAGCATCCCCCAAACCATAAAAGAGCACAGGGCGCCCACTTAGGTGCTCTCAGATAAACAAGAAGGCTTCTGCAAATACCCAGGCCATTATCCCACTGAAGCTCAGGGGAAACCAAGGCAGAGAAGTACGTACATCAATAAGATGTGAGCCTGACTTTGTTCTAATGCAGTGGGTTTGAATGCATAGAAAATCCACAAACATACATGCTATGAGGAAAATACATGATTGCCATTTTAAGGCCCATTATAGGAGAGATTTTTATGTATGAATAGGAGTTAAATGAAATAGTGTTTATTCACACACAGAGCATGGCACATGGTACATTTTGCAAGTAGCTTCTTCTCCCCCTCTTTCATGGAGTATAATTTAAGAGCTAAAATTTATTTCAACAATCTCTTAATTTGATCTCTCTTCCTCCGGACACCACTCCACCCTGACAAAACTGTCACCATGTCTCTCTAGGAGACCTCCGCAGGAGAATCTTCGACATCTCAGGGTAATGGTATAAATTCTCTCCAGACTTTATCTTAATTTTTCTTTATTTTCTGATACAAATGCTACTCATTTTAACATGTATTTAGTGAGCTCCTACTGCATACCCAGTATTGTTTTGGATCAATGGTGAATTTTAAGGAATGGTTAGTTTTTAAGGAATTTGAGGGAATTTTACTGTCAGTCTAACAACAATCTGTCCTCACTTCTCAGCCTATTCTATGTCTGTGTAGCAACTGACACCTGTAACTCACTCTGTCTCTCTCTCTCTCTGTCTCTTTCTCTCTGTCCCTCTCTCTGTCTCTCTCTCTTTCTGCATGTGTATGTGAGTATGTGTGTGAAATTTAACAATGTGTGCTGATATTTCAAGAATCTTGCCCCTCAACACCTCTCAGTCACCAAAATGTGTCATTCTATCCCCATAGAGGGACCCTATTATGTCTCTCTTATTTTGCTCTAAACTCATGGACAATGGAATAGCCTTCATTATAAAAAAGAAAATTCCTAGATGTGTAGCTCGGTGGTGGCACACTCACCTAGTGTATATGAAGCCCTGGGTTTGATTCCCAGCATACCCTCCCCAAAAAAACCCTTAAATTTCTGATGACTACAAATAAACCAGTGACAAGATAAAGTGCTTCTCTCCTGGACAGTAAACACTAAGATAGAAATTCATAGGGGTATCTGATCACTACAGCAGAAATATCTTCTTAAAATTTTAGTTTCCTTTCCTTTCAAAGAGAATAAGAGATATGCTTAAATTTTGTCCGGGGCATCTTTTGCACTTTGGGAAGCGTGGAGTAAGATAAGAGTGGATGAGGACCTGTGAAAAATGAGGAAAATGGAGAGGATTCTAGTTCTTCAACCAAAGGACGCAAACAGCCCAGACTGTGACCTTGGGTCACTGGCTGGAAGTCAAGTCCATTCTGCAGCCTCTGATGCCTCTTACTGGAATAACAAGAGACAGTGGGCTGGTGAAATGGCTTCTAGCGTGCTGAACTATGTTAAGATTTCTAACAAATGAAAAGGCCAGAGTACTACAACTTTTTTGATTGATTATATTTGCTAAATATATTTTTAAGATACAAGACTTTGGGCCCAATTACTGAACAACTAGAAACCTCTTTTTTCTCTTGAAAAACAGAAATGTAAACTAAGCCCTTTCATTGCTGCCGTGTGTGAGGATTAAACAAGACTGGGATAGGGGTTGATTGACAATATGTGATCCATATACATTTAGATAATAATAACAAAATTAATTTTCAATAATCATGGACACAGGTGCTGAGAGGTGCTTAGCTTCTGTGTTCTAGAAATATCCATTGTATTGGCAATGGGGGTAATTAGAAAAATACCAAATAACAACATAAACTATATCAAAACAAGTAACCTTTGGTGTAACTATAGACTGGACACATATTTTTAAAAAATCTCCCAGAGATAATTGAAGTAAAATATTTATTTTCTTCAATGCTTGTTTGTGTTTGCCAAGTGGGGATCCAATTCACAGCTTTTAGCAAATCTTCTTAACTTTCCTCACATGCAGTCTCACTCATGCATGGCAGCAGGCTTTAAAATCTGTCTTTCCTTTCCCCGATTCCAAAATCTCTTTAAGAATACAGACACAAAAAAATAGGTCTTTTTCTAAGTCAGCTTTAAGCCTAAACAAGCTTTTATCTCCCGACTTCTGTCTTCTCTTAGTTATTTGTCATTCATGTCAATTTAAGCCTGCCATTCCTTTCAAATTTTCTAGCCATCTTTACTCAAATTTTGTCCCCGAAAGAAAGACCCAGGAGCTGGCCTGGTAATGAACCATTACTCTGCCCTAAATGTCAGCAGGGAGGGGGAACAACTGCAAATACCTATGAACAGGCCTTACTCCTTTCATCCTGGTTCTAGCTGTAAAGACACAGTAGAAATAGCATACGCCTTAATGGGTACAAAGAACGTGTCATAAATTGGACAGTGTGGAAGTAGCTGTGAAGTTCTGGTTTAGAGATGGAATGAAAAGCATAAGGTCAAATATTTATACCATTACAAAAGAGGATGCAGGCCACTCTCCCTGCCCTCAAGAAAGGCGGTTATTTTTTATTTTCACATAGATTCTCTTTTCTATGATAATAGGTTGAAGATTTCAACCAATAAATATTGCAACGATTTTTTTTTTTTGCAGCAGAATAAAACTTTTCTTAGAAGGATTTTGTTTTGCATCATTAACATTGAGAGTAAAAAATAGAGTGATAAGAGGAATATCATAAAAGAGAACAGGGAACTTATCTTCTAGTTATGTAACAGATAAGAAAGAAAAAAATATTTCAACAGATGAGGATGGTAGGAAAACTAGGTAGAAGATACAGAAAGACTTTTTTTAGTTTCAAAGCAAACTACATTTAGGCTGATTAAATTTGTTTTTTCCCTATGACTTTCAGAAACAGTCCTATTCCAGACAAGTGTAAGTTATTAGAATGAATGAACTCAATTCACCATTTAACCATTTCATTATATATAATATAGAAAATGGTCAGTATTGGGATTTTGTTAGAAATCTGAAAGACTTGGCATTCTGCTTCCATACGAAATTATTTTTGAGACTGTATGAGAATGTTCCTTCAGCTAAGGGAGGAGCAGTTTGGAGACAGAAACCATCATTTCTGTTATTTCAAAAGATAGAACCGAATATACAGCCTCACTAACTAGGTATAAAGTTACAAAGAGGAAACTGAATGTGCCAAAATAAAAAGGACACTCACATATATGGCAGGTAGAGAAGAAACATGCCTATTCTAAGAGATAAAGTGAAAAAAGGAAAATATTTGGAGCTTCCAAACCTTTGAAATATAAAAAAGGAGGAACACTTACTGGACCCAGTTTCTAAAGAGGCTGCTTGCTTCCCAGGGCTCATCCATGGAATTTGGAAGCGGGATTACACAGACCCAGACTTGGACTTCTGAAGATGAGATGTCAGGCAACTTGTGCTGGTGTGTAGGAGCCAGCCTGTGCCAGGAGAGGGCACAGTAGAGAAGACACCAGGAAACTGATTCCATAAGTCTGAGAGAATTGCAAACTGGATTCAGCTGCTGAGAGGGTAGAGCAGCATTTCTGGAGCGATGCTTTTAGGAACCGGAAACTGACAGAAAGCGACCTCAAAAAGTACCTCCCATTTTGACAGATTGCAAGTTAGTCACCCCTGGGACCCGGTCTACTCCTACTTACCAAAACCAATAAACCTCCCCATTGTGTGCTTGACCTTAATCCGACTAAGCTTCTGTCCTGTGGAAACTGGAGAGACAGAACTAAAACTGAGAGGACTGTAGTATGAAGGCTGAAGCTATTGTAAGAAGTAAGATAGATGGCTTGGCTGAAGGCAACAGGTAAGGAGTCATGGCAGATGTGACATTTCAAACAGCAAGGAGCTCCCTTGGGTAGAAATTGGAAGAAAAGTGTTTAGGTAGAATACCTAAGCTAAGGGAAGAGACCATTCGGGCCAGAGAGTAAAGAGGAAAGTGCGGGAGACATTTCACCCTCTGGCTATCTTTTCTCTTCTCTCTGATCTCAGCTCGATAATCACCTCTTCACAGGGGTCTTTCCTGATCACCTTGTCAACATGCTTTGTTACTCCCTGGAACAGTCTTGTTTATTGAATGTGTTACACTTATGCCCTCCTGTTGGGCTGCCCCCAGAATGACGGAATGAGGGTAGTGTGAGGAGAGCCCCTCCCTCCCGAGGGCCCTCAGCAAACATCTGTGTAGTGAGCAGATGGTAAGACCAGAAAGACAAGCTGGAGCCAGATGTTCAAGGGAGCAGAATTTGGACCTTAACACAAAAGACACAATAAAGCTGGATTTAAGTGGTCAGGAGCATGTTGTCTAGAGATTTGTCTGGTTTGAAAGAGTAAGAGACTGCAGACAGGCACACAGGGCAGGGAGAGCAGTTTAGAAGGCCGCTGCAAACATGCAAACAATAGGTAACATCCATCTGGTCAGGTGAATGGGTTGTGAGAGTAAGAACCTGTCCCCCAGGCAACGATCACAACAAAAGAATGAAAAATGGCTAGTGGCTCTTCTTTTCCTTTATCTCTCAGAGCAGGCTGCTCTACAAAACCATCTTTCTTCAAAAATTGTTTTGTAACCACAACTGAATAGCATCTTTCACATGAATCTATAACAGTCCCCCGCCCCCATGTAGCAGCTTCGACAATGGCTGCCTGATCAGATAGCAAAAGAAAGCAGAGCGACTCCAGAGTTCCAGCGACTGAGCTTCCTCAGACGGCCCACACAGGTGCCCGCGACACGGCCCGGTCTTCCCTCTTGGCGCGCTGTTGCTTTCTTGTCCAGACATCTCCCTCACAGGGACTGGCTTTACTTAGCCCCCTATGGGCTACATGTTTTACATGTTGTCAATTTGAGACGTGCTTATTTGCTAGTTTTCTTTTCAATTTAGATTTTTACTTATATAAATGAGAATCATATAACAATAGTCCATTAATTTTTCCTTCTGTATGGTTTTCCCCTTGAATGTATATACTAGTAATCATTTAGCTATTATCTTGGGAAAAACTTTTAAGCTACTTCTTATTATTTTGGATTTAAGCGTCAATGGCACAAATGATCTCGTGTATAACTATGAAATAATTTTTCTGACATATATAGAGATATATGTAGATATAGATATCTAGATATATAGATATAAATAAACAGGTGGTTGTATGTCTCAGATATGTATTTTATCATTTTCTGGGTGTACACACTTAATTTTGTGTATATGTGCACATGCTAGGGATATTATAAATGTTCACATATGGAAGATATAGATATATATAGATATATAGATATATATATATATACACACACACATATATATATGCCTATACACAACCACAAAGACTATATAGGACACACACATACACACACACATACAGACTCATATACATACATATCCATATGCCATAGTTTGTCCAAAGGAATAAAACAAAAATTCTGCTTCATAAAATATTGTCAACTTGCAATTTAAAGGACTTTTTTGGGTTCCTCCACTAGCAGTCTATCTGAGAGAACAGTCTATCTGTTCTCATTTTCCACATCCTTGACACTGCTTGGATTTGGCAAATACAGTAATGACATTTCATGGTTTGGTTATCTTAGATAAATCTGATAGTTTAAGAGGTGAAAATATTTTCACATCTCCACTGACCACTTATTTTTCCTCTTTTCCTAAATGACATTTTCATACGTTCTGCATTTTTTAACTTTCCTTCTTTACATTGATTTGCAGAAATTCTTTGTAAATGTTTTATATAACTCTTTGTCAGTTTATTTGCCATAATTATCTTTGTATGTACTTTGTACTTTGATCAATATTTGTAATATTGAGTAGGTGAACTTTTCTTTTTTGTAGTATTTATTTTATACTACTACATGTTTATAGTACATAATGTTTATATGCCTTGTGTGGAGTACCTTTTATTCATCCCTTTCTCTCCCCTTTTCCCTCCTTCCCCATCTCTTGATCCCCTTATCATTTGAGAAAGCTCTACCTCCCTACTTTTTATTATCTATCTTTTATTTTGCTCTTTATTTATAATTTGAGTTTCTCATATAAGAAAAATAATGTAATATTTAAGCTTGTATTCCTGATTTATTTCATTTAGTACTATGGTCTAAAGCACATATATTTTCCTACAAATGACTCAAGTATAACTTTCTTTATGGCAGAGTAGTACTCCATTTTGTAAAAACACCACATTTTCTTTACCCATTCATCAACTGATGGACATACAGGCCACCTTCAAACATTCTTTATAGTTTGTAGTTTTTGCTGCCCAGGATAAAAAGAACTTCCTGGACATGTCATGAAGTTTCCTACACTGGCTTCTTAAAGTTTTAAACACTGACTTTCATTTATAGAACCATAATTCCCCTGAAATGTAATGTGTGCTTGCTTTTCTCCTCCCTTCTTAGGAACGCTCCTCTTAACTACCCTCTACTCACCCACCTCTCCCCTCACTGAAATCTTGATTTCTCCCCAGGGAGCTCAGTTCCTGCGCTCACCGTGACGCCTCCCCTGACTGCCCAACCTTCGTTGACTCCCATCTTCCTAGACACCTAACGCTTGCCCAGCAAGCACATCAGTCATGGCATCAAGACTGAATCCTTGATTAACCAGAAGCTATAACACAGTACACATTGAGTGCTAAGAAGGTAATACAAACGGGGGAAATGGAAGGGAATTAAGAAAACAAAGTATAGAGAGTGTGGCAGTTATTAACAATGCTGGGCATGTGGGAACATGAACCAAAAGCTGCTAATCATCTGATATTTTATAAATGCAAGTATCATCAGAAGTCTGTACTTCTATTTAAAAATTCTGGTATTTGCATATTCTAAAGTTTTTGTGCTCATTTTGAAAATAATCCAGAGGCCAGACAGAATATATCTACACTCTGGATTCATCTCTATGGCATTCAATCTTTTTCTCTTGATTTACCTTCAGCTAATCTTCCTAGAATTTCTAATTATCACTTGTATCCTAAATAGAAATGTGTGCCACAATACTCTCATTATTATCTACCACAGAACCAGTCTTGGGGAAATTTACATGATAATTTCTCAGTGAAAGCTAGGTTTACATAAAGCCTGATGTCAAAGAAAATTGTAAAAGATAACCCTGTAACATTTTTACCACATGCCTTCCCACTCAGGTTCCTTTCCATCCAAATAGTCACAGAAAATGGCAAATAGGAAAAAAATCCTCCTTATGTCCTGATCTTCTCAACAATTGACAGTCCAGGATGCAGTCGTTCCTAAGATCTATTATAGTAGCACCCATGTGCGTGCTAGAGGAGCAGTACTTATCTCAGAACTGCACCCCCACTGCCTTCTACAGGATCCACTTGATTCTGAATTTATTTGAGATGTGTATATCCTGTCTAATTTCCAGAGCTGGGTACTTAGCATCTAAGCTAGTTATTTTCTTTTTCTTTTGGCACCTGATCAAGTTCTTACACAACTCATTGTCATGATGAAATTAACCTTGAACTAGAAATTGGGTCTGTCTTGTAGTATCCTTGAATGAGGCAATTAATCTGTCTGAACCTCTGGTTTATTTTCACATGTAAAGTGAGAGTAATCATGTAAATTCCAACCTTGTAATATGGGGATAATAAATGTACCCATCTAATCAAGGGGCTGATATTATCAAATGAGAGTGTGATCCAGCCTTAAGTGCTCTCTATAAATGCAGGTATAATAAGTTTGAAAGTATGAAAATTCTTGATGAATGTGAATGTACTATGCCACACAAATATTTATTTTCAGTTTAGGGCTTTCTTGGTCTGCTGTTTGGATGTTCATCAGCACTCTATCCTTGGTCCTACAGTAACATTACCACTATCATTGACATTTTCTAGCTCTGAGGCTGCAATCACCATCTCGCTTTCTACAATTCCATCTCTGAGAAATCAGAGTGCTCACACTGGGCTGGGCTACAGGTTAACCATGAGAAGCAGCAGCAGATAATCCTCAAAAACATTCCAAGACCTTGCGTGAAACAAAGAGCTGAAAACTTCTAAGGCCAACTTTTGAATGTACCCTCTAGTCATTCCCATGTATGGCTGGACGTCTGCTTCCTATATGTCTTTGTACAAAGATTTCTCTCTGTGTAAAGTCTTTAATGTATTTATTATGGGTGAATCTATGTGCTTAGAACTACATCAACACAATAAGCTTTCATATGTTAATCTCTATCTGTATGTCCATCTTCGTATATGCTATATATCTATATTCTCATAGCTATATCTATGTAAAGCTATGTCTCTCTGTCTGTCTGTATTTGTGTCCCCACTGTCTCTATATATCAATCTTATGAATATGTGTGCCTATTCTCTGTGCTTATTCCAGTAGATATCCTGGAATGTGACTGTGTGTCTGAAGTTATTTCTGGGGTCATAATGTAGATATCTAAGCATGTTTATGTATGTACGTGAGTGAAACACTTTTTGAACCATATGTATATGCTTGAGAGTTTAGATAACAAGAGATCGAGAAACTTTTCCTTGGTCCAGCAGCACTCCTAAATTACTCTCTACTGCTGCTAATCAGACCCATGTGAAATCACGGGGAGTTGTTCAGGACTTGGCTGTAGAATGGATTCACCCTGATGGTTTTTAAACCACATCGATAAAAGCCCCATTCCTACCAATTTTGAGTTTATAAATTCTGAGGTGAGACCCAAGCATCAGTAATTTTTAAAAGCACTTCTGTTTATTATTATATAAAGCCAGGTTTAAAGATAACTGGGCCAATGAAAACACTAAAATTCTCCACAGAAATGTATTTTGATTACTTGTGTTTTTGCTTATATCACAGAGGGGAAGGCAGGATCATTTAATTAATTTACCTCCGTAGGAGAAGTCTGGTCTCTTCCCTTTCCTGCTGAGGAGGGAAGTACCCACCAGACTGGACCTAGGAAACCATAGCCCTGGATTAACCTATTGAAACAACTGAAGAGAAACCCCTCTCCCAGCCCAACTCTCTTTCAGCTGGCACTTGTTTCTCTCATGCATATCTCTATAAAACTAGGAAAATAAATGATTTCCTAATTTATGCACCAACTTGCTGTAGTCATCCTGGGGTTTTGGCAAAATGAAAGAGGATTTATTAGTATAATTAAATGAGAACTACATAAAAATACCAAGCAAGTTTTGAGGCATTCTTTACATAGTAATGAAAAGACAATAAGATGGTAAATGCAAGAATATTTATAGCTTTGAAGGGTGGAATAGAAGAGAGGGTAGAAGAGAGGCAGGATCCAAATTTGGGGAAAAAAAAAAAAAACTGCAAGTGTTTGGTGTGGGGAGGCAGGCCTCTTTCATTAAACAAACAAAAACTTTGCAGAAATTAGAGCCCCCCCCCCTTTGGGATTCAGTGCCATTTACCTCCTCAACAGATGACATTTTTCAGTAGCATACCAGAAAACCCACTGGAAAGGAGCAGCCTGTCTGATACGTTCACTTAACTCTATCTTCACCTCCAACTCCCACCTGGGAAGCTCTCCATGGTGCTGATGTATGGACTCCTCTACCCAGAGCATGAGGTCAGGTGGAGAGATTCTGAATTAGGCAAGATGAAAGCCAGATTTATAAGCACTTCTCAATCCCACTGCTGCAACAATCTATAAGAAACATAGCAAGGTGCTGAATAAATAGTTGTAGAATAAAATAGTGTGTTATTGTTTAACAATCTGTCAGAACTGAATTGACAACTCAGGGAAACTCTCAACTAAAGTCAATGCAAAGAATCGAAAGGAAGATTTATGACATCAGCACAGTTATAGTGAAGGGAGTGTATTAGGAACAAAATATTCATGGAAAAGTATGAAGAATATGTTATTTCTATAGATTTTTTTCTCAAGTGACATCCTCAACTATGTAATGAAACAAGTATATTTATCATCCCAATTTTACTGGTAAGAAAATCAAAGTCCAAGAGGACAAATAAGTAAAAATGTCATCTGATATGTATGTGAGGAAGCCTAAATTTCATTCCAAATAACAAAACTCCAGAGCCCACGAACATGAACAACATAGTACCTTCTCTCCCTCCACCAAGGACAAGAATATAGAGCAATTGGGGAAGCAGTATATATAGCGCATACCTTAAAATATGTCTTATGGTGCACCTTTCTTTTATTTTACTCCTTAAGCTATTTAGATATAACAAGCTGCTTGTTGATCCTCCAACCCCACAAAAGTTGAGGAGTGTCTTAATCTGGAAGGTGTATAGTTTCCCTGCTTACGGAAAATGACCACTTCTTAGGACATAAATCTGGGAAAGTTATCAGAGACCGCAGTCCAGATGTCTCATATTATATTGAAGAAACTGGATTTCAGTGACGTGAAGTGATAGCTCTTGTCACTAATTTTGTCAGCGATGAAACCAAAATGCAAGATTATTTTCCTTATATTTTTCTCTTTTTAGGATATCATGGGGCTTTATTTCTGTTTCTAGAATGTCTTCACAAAGTCTAGTTGTTAGTATAAATACAGATCTGTTAACCTTATTAGCCTGCTGTGGAACCATTAGCCCCAACAAATCCTGCTTCCTTGATTTATAAAAAAATTATTAATGAAAAGATCAAAATAATTTGCTCTTCTCTGTGGGACATCAAAAAGGACATTTCCCCTTTTACTCAACCCAATAATTTGGAATACACAGAAAATGCTCCCTGTATTATTAAAAATAAATCCAGTCACTAAAAACAAATCAGGTTTACCCTGCAGTATTATTTTGGCCTCCGATTTAAATGATGTGTGTGTGTGTGTGTGTGTGTGTGTGCGCACGTGTGGTGGTGGCCAGGTGTTGAATTAAATGGCAGACATATACCTTCTCTGATGAAATCAAATCTTTCCATTAGGATTGGGAAGAAATTTAAGCAAATAAAATAGATGAATAAATAAGTAAAATGGACAAAGAAATAAGCTTCCCATAAATGAGCTCAAAAAGTTCATGCAATAGTTGGTCATTTAATTAAGGCCACCATGGAATTTAGCATCTAAAATGTTACCACCATTGTACTACCACGTGTATTCAGCTTTTTATGTGTCCTGCTATTGTCCTTATCTCTTACTCCTTACCTATTACACCATCATCACCAAAATGTGCACCTATTTGCAACCAAAAAGAGCCTGAGCCAAACTGTTGCAAAAATCATCGTTGAGAAGTGACTATTCATGATTTCTAAACATGGAGAGGGAGGAAAACAAATGCCAGATTTTTTTGTGGCAGCAACTGATAGTAAAAAAGTCATCTTCACCTACAGGACAAGAAGAGATCAATGGACAATAGTTGACTGCTTTGACTACTACCCCCAGCACTGGACATTTGTTTTAAACTAGCCAATCAAATGTTGAAATTCACTATCACTTAGTCATTTTCTATGTTTTTTTGGAGAAAAATCTCATAAATGATCTAATATAAATTTATAATAAATATTCTCGGGAAGATAATGAGTAGAAATTTTTTGAATGTCAGAACACTTAAAAACCAAATCCAAAGAACCAAAGACATGTAATTTCTAAATATGTTTGTGATTCAAGATTTTCTTAATCTATTACAAATTTATTCTGTTTAAGAATTTTCTGTTGTTTCATGCATAGAATTTGATATTAAAATAAGATTTTTCTTATAAAATATTAGTAAAGGATTATAGATTATTGAACACTAGACAAAAATGAACTGCCATGCTATTATTCAAATTTAGCACACATCCCCATGTAGAAATAAATATTTTCCTTTTCAAAACTACATTGGTATGAAAAGTATTAATCCATTACTTGTTGCTTTTGGTGCAACAAACATTTTCTGTTCTAATTTTTATTGCCTTGATCACATGAATGAAGTTCAACTAAAGGAAAATATTATTCTCTGCATTTATTTTCCCATGTTTGTATGTGCTTTGATGGAGACTGAACCCAGGGCCTTCTGCATGCTAAACATGTGGTCTGTAGGTACACACCTAGTCTTATTTTTGGTCAGTTTTTATTGCTCACTTTATTTATTAAAGTAATTTTGTCATGTAGAAAAGGGATCAATTTAAAAATGATCCCTTTGTTGTCAAAAGTATCAGCACATCTGTGGGTAGACAGGCAGATGAAATTCACATTTTCTCCTGTCTTCATTCTTCTACTTTCTCACACTCTCAGAGCAGATATGGTATCTCCAAGGTCATTAATGGTACAATAAATAGGAGAAGGCTGCCCTGTGCCAATTGCAAGTCGGCAATATGGATGTTAACTAAATTTCGCAAAAAGTGGGAAGCAATGCACTAGCCACTGTGCACAAAATGTTCATAAATTGGGAGATCCTAAAGAGCTGGAAGTTCCTGTTCAACATGTCTCAGTTTTGCATCCATCAGGCATACATTGCTCCATAATTATTCCCCTAGGACCTGGGGAAACTGCAATCCAGTTCCTGAGGGCCCTCTCGCCAACAACTTGCCCAACTCTTCAGGATAGCAAGAGAGCCAACCTAATAGTGAACCTCAACCAACTAAATGGACGCAGTCTGCATAGCTCCTGAACATGTTCATTTTTTGCTACTAAAATCCTTCTCAAAATATATAAAGGATGCTTACAATGTAACTTCATGGTAATTATAACTGGGAAGTGAATCCAGGCTCTAGTTAATAGCTCTGGTTAATATTGGCTCTATGGATAGTGTGTGTGGGGAGGTATGGGTGTGTGTGCTAACATACATTTTTTCTTTGGAACATTTCCTGTTATAGGGTGGAACAGAAACCTGTTTCAAGATAGATGAGGAAAAGCTCCTCTATTTTACCAGTCTATAAAAAAAGAAAAAACAAACAAAACTCAGCACTTTCGAAAATATTCAAGGAAAGGTCCTCACTTCCTTGAGATACTTCCCATTTGGGGAAGAGAAATTAGAGAAATAAATGCTAGGGTACTGCTGAACATTTTTAAAAATTCAAGCATGTATTAGGATGTTTCCAGCTGCAGGTAATAAGAAGCCGATGAATGACTGCTTGGATCTAGAGATATTAGTCATTTATATGGCATGTCCCCTGGAGGGATGTGTTTCCAGACTCAGAACAGTAACTCAGCAGCTGACCCAAGCCCACAAACCTCTAGCCTTCTTCTAGACTTTTTCACACTCTCAGGATGGCA